>OZ018321.1:192918894-192993886 GCA_963969495.1 Ceratothoa steindachneri | reverse complement strand
CCTGCTTTGACCTTCTCCTTAAACTGCGTGAACTTGGTTGGGGGTGTTCTCTTGATGTGCTGCTGGAGGTTGTTGAGGCTTATCATGTTCCCTTTGATTGGCACATTCCTGGACAGGTACAGCTTGCCACCTAAAATCAACTTGTCTCCTTCCCTTGACTTAATCAAGAAGTAGTCGTCCAGGTGGAGCCAGGGGTTCTGGGCACTGGCAGTTTCAACCTCCACGATGTCAACACTGTTGACATCAACAGATTCAAGTTCTTATGATACCATGATGACTTATAAGATTCAAAATCACACTAGTGTCTGTAAAAGATTAAGTGATAGGTTTTTTAATGGTTTTCCATTTTAGTTATTTATTTATAAAAACTTAAATTAACTATATATGGGAAGAGGTTTATTAAATGAATTTGGACCTACAAACCATCGGAGTAGAAAATTAAACAAATGCAGGGGACCGTAGCCAGCCTGCGGACAATATTAGCAATATAATATTTGTAATATTTGTTGTGCAATACTCAATAATAATAATAAATTAATAATAATATAGATAAGCAATGTATTTTAATTTTAAAGGTATACCCAGGCCAATATATATTCTATTGAATCATTAATCAACATGCAATTTATATGGATATTAAACTATATCATCAACTAAAGTCTAAAATCTTAAACAATATAAATATTTTAAACTACTATATAACATGTGGCTAATTATTAATTAACAAACCGGATCTTACAATATAAAAAATATAATTTGGCTATGCAAATAATAGAATATCAAATGAATGTATGCAAATGTTTAATATATTATAATAATGAAACTTGACTCATTTATTTTCTTCCAATTAACACTAATGGTATCGCTATAATAACAGATACTCACGTTGTAACCGTAATAGCTCTCCAGAGTTAAATGAAGCCTCTTTCTACCGTCACTTCCTTTTATTTATAGCGCTGCGTTGCGTGCTATGGTGCAAGATCTTATTTGTTTATTAAAGAAACTTTATATGATCCATTAATAGAAAATAATTGCTTAAATATCGAATACATAAAATATCATTTTGAACTCACAATTCGAACTTGATTGAAAAGTTATTTATAATAATAAGTGGCGTTATATCGGGATTGAAAGAATGACGCATACATTATTAAATATGCTAAGACTCTACATCTGTATTTTTAATCTGAAAATAATAGAAACTTTTAAACGTTTACCGGTTTTTATGATTTTGGGGGGTTAGCAGACTTGAGTTAACAGAAGTTAATTAGTCCGCTAATTATTTCCAAAGTTAACTTTAAAGTTAAATTGTTAATGAAAATGTTAACTTCGTTAATTAACGATCAACGGTTTAGTGCCTAGGTTTGGAGCCGGGCATGAAGTATTCCCGCCAAGTCAGTTCTTGCCACGCTAATGTTGTGACGGAATTCATTCTGTCCTGCAATTCAGGAAAGAAATGGCAATGGAGAAAGATTGTACTCTTCTGTAGCAAATGAAACAGCCGTGAGACGAAATCGTTATCCATATAACATTTAGGGTGGGGAATAATCACTATCCGTCTTTGGCGAGTTGTGCAATGCGAAGATGATGAATGTAAGGTTATCGAACCACTTCGATGGACTGCCCTTGGCTGACAAAGAAGACAGCATCCCTTGATGATTTGCTACTAGGTAAACATATTTAGCAATTGATTATACAATCCAGACTAACATTGCTCCGAAACGGAATATATAGTTATTAAAGAATGCTTGAGCCATTATGGTCACTGACACGTAATTTTTTTGAGGAGGTATTCAAGAGATACATGAAACCTTCTTTAAAGGTTGGAAATAGTCCAAGAATGCTTATTCGAACAGTGTCTAAGTAGTTATTAGGTGCTGTGAATATAGTGTATGAAGGCTCAATGTGTCAGGTACAGTTGATTTCTGCCAGGCTCCACAATTTCTTATCCAATTTCGTATAACCATTCGCATGTACTTCCTAGTGAACCCTTTTAAAAACGATTTTA
The DNA here is from genome assembly GCA_963969495.1 of Ceratothoa steindachneri. Classification (NCBI taxonomy): domain Eukaryota; kingdom Metazoa; phylum Arthropoda; class Malacostraca; order Isopoda; family Cymothoidae; genus Ceratothoa; species Ceratothoa steindachneri. The sequence continues at coordinate 192,991,878 of OZ018321.1, read as the reverse complement.
GCGTAGAGTGTCTCTCAAAGTAGCACAAATTATGAATCTCATGAAACAAAAGCTTAAGAAAGGAAGAATGAAAATAATATCTAACTTGATCTCTTGATATATCACAAATAATTGTAAGGTTAGAAAGAAGAGGGATGGAAGTAGGAATAATCAATGTGCGAGAATGAATGAATATCGAACATGGGTGGTAATTCTAGTTCCTAATAATGGTAATAACGATAGTGATACTGATGGCAATAATAATAATGAACACAAGTTCCGCTGACATTGTTTTAAAAAGTGGGTACAATAACAGTACAGATGAACCTCTCATCTACGTACAAATTGGGGGAGAGTTTGTCCGTTGACGTGAATAATCTGTTGATGGGAAGTGTTTTAAGAAGGGGGGGGGGCTTAAGATAATGGAAATACACTGAAAACACCACTAAGGTAAATAAAAGTGATACCCAAGTACTGTACACATGACAAGCAGTATAACGACTAACATAAATATGTAAGTACATTAAATACTAATGTATTGGGTTGAGGAATAAGTTCTTGCGGTTTTATCAAATTTATTCATTACCATTAACAATTTTAGAAAAACCTCATTTGTAATTGATAACAATATGCAATCTAATCAATAATGTATTCGCCGTTGTTATTTACGACTTCTTCCCAATGTTCAACTAGTTTTTCGATGCCTCTGCAATAAAAATCTCTGGATTTTGACTCGAAGAATTCGTCTGACCAGGTTCTTAATTCCACATCAGTATTGAACGAAACGCCGCGCAAATTGTTGGAGTGCGATCGGAACAGATGGAAATCCAATGGAGCCAAGTCTGGCGAATATGGAGGATGCGGCAGGATTTCCCAATTAAGCGTTTATATGGCGTCTTTTGTCATATTTACAATCTGAGGACTAGCATTGTCGTGTTGCAGAAGGACTCCATAACGTCAATGAGGTCGCTTTTCACGAATAGCTTCGGCGAGTCGATTCATTTATTGAACGTAGAGTTCTGCATCGAAAATCTCATTGTTCGCAAGGAGCTCACAAATAATGATGCCTTCACAATCTCACCACACACACAGCATTGTCTTTCGTGGGTAAAGTCCTTGCTTTAATCGCGCAAGTGTTTTGTTTTTATTGGGGCTAAGCCATTGTTTTCGTTGGTTCATGTTGAAATAAACATACCACTTTTCGTTCTCAGTGATGATGCGGTGAAGAAATCTGTCCTTATTTTCACAAGTATCCTTGTGACGAGCAAGCAGATCTGCGGCAATCGTGGAGCGTTGAAGTTTGTTGCTTTCGCTCAAAGCGTGTGGAACCCATGCACCGAGTTTTTTAACTTTCATCATCGAATGAAGGTGATTCACTACAGTTTTCTGATCACACGCCAATTGTACAGCCAATTCTCTAGTCGATTGACGAGGATTTTCATGAAGAGCGTCGTTCATCCAACTTAATGGGCTGAGCAGAACGTACTTCGTCATTAAGATTGAAATGACCGTTTTTGAAACGTGAAAACTACCATTGAGCTGTCCTTTCTGATAAAGCATTTTCTCCGTACACAGCATAAATATCGCGACGAGCTTTGGCGGCGTTTGCATTATTCCCGTTTCGATTGAAAATGAATAACAACAAGTGTCGAAAATGCACCTTTCTTTCAACTTGACATTCTATTTTTAGGGTACAGAACAAAAATTAAATTAACACAACTTTTAAATAAACCGCAATGATTTATTATTCAACTTTAAGACGTAGCCTAAGCAAAAGCCGAATATCTACGCTGTTAAGAGACGTAGCCTAACCTTTGCAAATTTTGCTTTCATTATTTATTATTGTTTCTTAATATGTGCACAAATCACGTCAGCAAAACTTAAATCAACACAAAATTTAAAAAAACGCAAGAACTTATTCCTCAACCTAATAAATAATTATGTAAAACAATTGTAAATTTCATTTAGCTTATGTGGAGGGAGATGCGGGGTTTTTTTTTGCCGTGATCGTATAATGGAGCAAATTACTCTTAGTTATAGGAGCTGGTATACGCCACCTAAGTACTACTGGTTCCATATGGAGCTGGAGTAGTGCTGAAGCTGGTGCTAGGCTGTGGTGATACTGATGGTGATGAGCCTGGCTGCGTTTCAGGAGTGGTTCTTCGTTTGGAAAATGAATCTAGCTTTGACTGTTTGCCTTTATTGTATAATTGAAGAATTACTAGTTCTCTTAAAGTACGCAAATGTTCATAATAACCCTGAATTTCATGGTTATCATTGCCATCAACAAAAGGTATGAGCGTTTCAAGAGACTGTCTCGTCTCCTACATTTTCAGGCTTGCTACCACTTCCTCCCCCTCACTGCTACTCTCTCCCGCCTCTTCTTTGTCTGCGAGAACAGCTTCAGCTATCTCCTCCGCCGACAAGACTTGGTAACCAGGATCAGCTTCATTTTATTCAAGCCAATCTTCTACATCTTCTACTGTGGCGTTTCTCTCTCCAGAACGCACTAAGGTCTGGTGAAAATTTTGAGGTTCAAAACTATCGAAGTCTAGTTCTGAATAAGCATTAATTTCTTCCAGCAGTTTGCAAACGTAGTCATTTTTACAGCTTCCCATGCCGACTCAAATTGTAGATGGCAGACCTTCTGTTGTAGTTTTTATATTGTTAAGAGTTAGTTGGCCTCTTAATTATTTTTTCCACCATGCTTGGGTGTTTTGGGGTAATGAACGCCAGAACAAAACCGTTTCGTCTGCATTATAGAGCTGGGTTAAAGGAACGTCTTACCTCTTTATCAAGTCATTTAATTTAATCCTAAAAGGTTCAACAGCACCAGAATTAGCACTGCAAGCTTCGCCATAAACCACGTTATTTCAAATGTCGTGACGGTTTCGAAAACGCCACAACAAACCACTGCTTGCTTTACATTCTATGGCCACGCGATGAGCAAGTGTCTCTGCGGCTGCCATGATTTCTACCTTATGCACCTTCACTTTCACTCAACACTGTTGTACGTGCCATTTATACACAGCTTCCTCAAGGTCCTTATTGCGAGGAACTTTCATATGCTTGCGAGCATGCAAAACTCCTTCCCCATCGTTAGTAGCACTTACATAAAATCTAATGGCATATTGTTTTAGTATGCCTTTAGACCTACGAATATCATTTACTGTTTGCTTTTTCACTCCATTCTCCTCACAGACGCGGGAAACAGAAACACCAGATTTTAATTTTTTAATGAGCTCTAATTTCTGGCCAAAACTAAGGGTGACACGCTTTCTTTTACCACTAAACTTATCTTTGGGTGGCATAATGGGAAGAGCACAGCGAAAGACACCAAATAATCGCAAAAAAAAACAGTATGCTTCACAACGACCACACCTAAACCTACGATTGTAAACAACTGGTAGTCCGCGCGCCAGAGCCGCCTAGCGGACAATTGTTGAACTACCGGACTCAGTTCGGAACACCCGGGAATTTTAAACTTTCCTACCGGACATTCTGGCTAATTGATTATGTATTCAGGAAGTGGATTTGGTCTGTTGCTTCAGATATCCGTTGATGCGCTGTCCGTAGATAAGAAGTTCATCTGTAATTGTCAAATGGGCATGTTATAGTAGAATGCTGGAAAAAGAACGATCCCGATGCTACCAGTTGGTGACGAGTTGTCATGTTTAGAGGGTGTTCCTAATACACGACCACACTTCCCAATAGCGGGCATATCTACGCCTCCAGTTTTTCCTGACGACGGAAAGCTATCAAGGTGTGATATTTTGGTAAATAAGGAGTTATGAACTCCCAGTATTTGGGGTTCCTAGGGTATTTTCTTGACCAGGCAAAAATGAATTAATAGACATCCTTATCTGTTTTTTATAGGGAACGATTTTTAACTGCGAAAGCTTTATATAAAGTGTAAGACGCTCATCATCGAGGGCTGAGGCTTGTTTAAGATTGATCTAAATCTTTGTTGTCAAAGAGGCTCGTGACATTATATCTCGACTCTGAGATTGAATTCGGAATCAAAATCGCTCTATTGCAAAATTGGGCTAATTGGTGGTGTTCGGTTAACATGATTGTTGACTAATTATAAATTGCAGGCTAGATGTTATCATTAATACAAAAGAACATAATTACATTTTATAAGGCTAAGTGAGCTTTATTGCAGCCAAGCATGTCCGGATACGTAAAAAAATAACGAAAACATTTACATAATAGCGCAAAATGAAACAATAATAAACTAAGGCGTGTCACTTGGGTGCAAAATGGAAAACATACAATTAACATGGGCTGAGACAGTAAACTATTGCAATAATTAAATATAGGAAAAGTTATCAAAGGCGAATAATTGGCTAGGTTGAAAAATATTTGATCGTTCAGGAGGTCAACATTACTAAATTAGGAAAGAGCTGAGCAAGAAAAATGTAAGAGTGTTGAATAACAAATAAACAATTATCGGCACGTAGTGTTGGTCCCAATGGGGCAGTTGAAAGGAGGTCGTGAAATTTGATCTTGAGTTTCACTCTACGGATTTTTTGGGGAAGTGTCTGGCATTTCTGTATGCATGAAAGTTGGTTTTAAATTACGAAATGTACTAAAATCTGTCACCCATTTCCCTTTAATAAGTAAGCATACTTTTAGCAATGTATTACCCTTTACGAACCGGTATAAGTAGAGGAAAATTTGGCACTGACTTGAGTGTCTTTCACGGAAAACTGAGTGAACTTTTCCAAATGTTTTTGAATGAAGAGGACCTGCTGGGATAATTCTCTAGATACTTTTGGTCCTACTGAGTTCATCCTGTATTTCAAGTATATAATTAATTTTTAAATTCAATAGTTGGTTAAATAGTCCTGACTAAAATTGTTGGGCGTTTTTAGAAATTATTTGTGTCGATTGCGCCGAATCGGGACACGTAGTTATTAAAAAATTTCTCTGTTAAAGATTCTGATATTATCTCACTAAAGGAAAAATTTCTAACCATTTAGTGAATCTATAAATGACTTTGAAGGGGCATTTGAAATTTTGCTAGTAGTGACAAAAGAACTAGGATGTCGACATAGACTGTGTGAACTCGGCTTTGGGTGAGCTGCGAATTGTGTATCTGGTTGCTTTTTGTGATGGTATATATTTTTTTATAATTATCAATCTATGAAACTTCTAACCTAATATCCTACTTGTATGCGCATATTTTCCAGATGAATCAATTTGAAATCAACTTCAGGTGGATCGATCGTCGATATGGCGCAGATTCTGCAACAGATCAAATGAAAACCTACAAAAATTTAGAGCGAGATACGGTAAGACAAAGCCTTGTAACAAATCACCGGTGTTGGACACGCAAGAAGAAGGTAAAGCGATTTTATATAATGTGAAGGAAATTATAGGATCGCTCGTAATGAAATATAATCTAAATCTGAGGATACAATGGCGTTGAGAGCTTCAAAATCAATAATTGGAAATGGTGGAGTGACTGGAAAGAGTATATTAACAGATTTGGTTAAAACATTTCCCAGAATAGATGAGGATAAGAGGAATTCATGAGGCGAAAGTTACCAGTCACTTGTGGTGAGTGGTGCTCACGAATGAGCTTCGCTCTGATTCTTGCTTAAGAAATGTGTCGAATATCGTTATTGTATTGACTACTGTTTTATTGTGCACTGTTTTATTTCTCTGTGGTATTTCTCCACATAAAACATGACGTTTAATCCTCTCAAAAACGTGGTTAATGCATCGCTGGAACAATTGCACACTGTTGTAATTCTTTATGGCATTGGTCCACACTTGATCAACCCATTCAGCGCTGCCATAGCCATCTTCTCTATAGAAGCTGGTTCCGAAGGTATTTGAAGGAAAGCGTCATTCATATCAACCAAAGAAACATGTTTAAACTTTGCAATTTTGATGTATACTACATAGTTTAATAAGGCAAAGGATAACGATCTTTTACGCTACATAATTAATTGATCGAACTTTATAAGTCTCGCGAAAAGATAATTTTGAAGAGTTAATTTGTCTTTGGTGCAACAATGGCGGATGGTCTTCGTTAATGACTAATTATTTAGACAAGAGCCTTCTGGGCTCACATGCAACCGCCGGAACTTCAGTAAATATTTGATAGAAGACTTACGAGGGAACACTGGAAGTGTCCACTACCCCAAAATTACCATTGTCGTTTTTTACTTATATAAATCACTGTATTTTGAGAGAAAGGCACTGAAGGGTAATTTTTCTTTAATTCGCTAGTAGCATTAGTGGTACTAAATCATAAAGCAAAATAGCACATCTCACTTTTTTATCGGAGAAAAATTTAAGATCAATAGTTGTGGTTTTTAAATCGCACACTAAAAAAAATATAGTGAAATTACGTTGAACCCCGAGAAAAAGCATTGAAATCCTCTCTAAAGGTCTTTATGGGAAATCTCATTGTCGTCCGCCTGGGGAAGGCAGGCTTCCTTGGTTTCCATGTCGAAAGCATATGCCGGTATGGAAATAACTCTGTCCTGGAGTTTCCCTCTTGGTTGTTGGCATTTTTGCACCCGAGGCGGCATGGATGGTCTCGATCTCCCTCTTGCCTGCACTAATTTTGCCAGCATCTTTAAGAGGGAGGCCACCGATGTCTGCATTAATATGAGTTACTTCTTTTTGAGTGACTTCTCCTTGATCGGGGCGACCTGCATTGGCCTACGGCCCTACTCTATGCAGAGCTGGTGATGTTACGGTGGCTAAATGGTTGAAGGATCTTACCAGGCGATAAGATCTCAAATGCCTGCTGGATGTGAGACGGCTGCTATTGCATGGAGAATTCCCCGAGCAACTCTTGGCTAATGTTACCTTGGGGTAAGACAAGACGTGAGGAGTTCGTTTGTAACTCTAGGAGTGAAATAGTGTTAAGAGGTTGAATTACCACGGAATTCTGCTTATCTGTCTTCGTGCGCCACTATCTTTCTGCTTATTGTGCAAGACTAAACTCCCGTTCTTTCTGTTGTTTGAGGCTGCGAAGAGTTACAGGGATGCTCCCACGAAAGGCCACTCCTGAGTCACCCAGTTTGTGGATTCACTCCAGTAAAGTAACCAGACTCCTGAATTGGATGTTGGGCTTTCAACCTTAACGACCAATTTCATAGCATGGAAGAGAAAATCTTTTTGGGTTTCAAAGGGAATCAAATAGGAAAGTATCTTCTTAATTGATTAATCACCACTATTAACATAGACCGCGGCAAATTACCTAGTTGATCAAGAATGAGGAACCTTTTGCCGTCTAATTTAATCCAGCGGAGAAGGTGGAGGCAGAGTGGTGGTAATTCTATTTCCTAATAATGGTAATAATGATGATAATGGTAATAATAACAGTGGATAGAAGATCAGCTGTCATTGTTTTAAATAGAGTGTTCAATGACAGTAATTGGCAACTGGGTATGTTATATTTGACCACTGGAAAGTGAGGGTCTCCTAGCTCACAAGAGTATGCCTAATATACTAAAGCACTTCCCACTAGTGGACATGATCACGCCTCCAGGTTTCCATGACAGCGGAAACTTATCCAGGTGTGATTTTTTCTATAAACAAAGAATGATGAAATCCCGGTCATTGGAATTCATAGGTAGGTCATTGAACAGGCGTGAATTGATTAATAGACATCCGTTCCTATGTTTTATAGGTGACTGTCCTTTGTTGCGAGGGCGATAAACAAAGAATACGATGCTCATAGATGAGGTGTGATACATATTTACGAATGTGAAAACTTATATCAGTTTTCAGAACGGCTCACGCCATCTATCTCTTACCTACTATATCTACTATTCTCCAAACTAACGTATGTCTTATATTCTTCATTTTGAGTCACATACACGCGACTCTAGAAGTTGCTATGTCGGTCCGTAAGTCGGCCGGTCGTATGGTCACAATTTTACTTGTCAATGAGTTTTTTAAAGTTTCGAAGGCCGTAAGGTCATAAGGTCCTAATTTAGAATAATTTAGATCACACGACTTAGGTCTGTTGACCTTGTTATTACTCTTAGTCGATCTTTTCTTCTCTTTTCACCTACTAATTTCAGTCAATACATTAAATTTGGGAATGAAGCACTTCCAAGAAGCTCTGCACATTCCACGCTTACATACTATGGATTTACTAACGCTAAAGCTTTGCTTCCAGATGAAACTTTTCTACACTTAGAAACTTCATTATCTAAGTCTTCTTCATTCGTACCACCATGACCAAAGATTAATACATAAATACCACACCTAGTCTTTTATGAATTAGCATTTTCGCCTTTCCCACACATGCCTTGTCAAACCCACCGCACAAAATGTCGCACTCGCTCTCACCCAATCAATGAAGCAGGTCGAGAGCCTATACTTACATAGAGCCTACTCATTCTTCATCAACCTCACAATTCTTTCCATCTTCCCTACAGCACTGGCAGACTTTTCCCTTGTAGTTCTTGCACTGACTTTTTCATAATCCTTTTAACACCAGAGATATATCATTACACATTCCAGGCCCTTTTAGAATCTCATAATATATCATTATCTCGATCTGCCTCCTCAATATCCAAACCTTTCATAACACTAACGATCTATTTCATGCTTAGAAGTTACATACATTGATATTCACCCCTGTTTTTCATCGATGATAATGGAATATATATTAACCATAGTCGCAATATACATTTCTTTAAAGCAATTTAGTCCCTAATCGCTCTCAATTCTCTCCCAATCTATCCTTAAAATTCACAGCAATCTTTTCTTTCTCTCCCTCATCACATACAACGCTTAGAGCTCATACATCAACTTGGTTCAAACCTTTACACAGTATAATCAGAATAACCTAAAGGGATCCTTGCAAATCCCTCCCCTCATTAAATAAAGGCATTAAGGCGCTCATAAGTAAAAAATGACGGGAAACAGAGCTTCCTATACGAGCTCTTCTCTCCCCTAGAGCTAAATTTCTTTTTAGGGCAAGTTCCTCCAACTCATATGGTTATTCTGCATCTCCTCACTACAGTGCCACAACTACTATTATTATTAATAGAAAGTCCTCGTGAAATATCACAAGTTTAGTAATGGATTGATTGTTAGTCTCACCCTTGCCACAAAGGTCCGAGTGTTTGGCAAAAGACAGTGGTGATTCTATTGAGCAAAAAGTGCGAGCGAGGTGCATGTGTGATGGAAAATATGTCCCCGGGGGTGGGCAGTATTCGAACCAGGAGCTAAGTAAAATTAGACACCTTTCGACCTCGCATCATCCACTCTTTGGAAGCCCGAATGACAGTATCCATAACCTTCAAAGGAACGAACTGGGAATAGCTTTAAACCTCAGGGGTGAGTAGTGTTGACCAGGGGGAGGCCTGAGGCACGTTATTCCATTGTCACTCCCCACTGGTCGACATTCTTTCTCTAATTTGGTTTGATGTGATACCTGCCTTTATTGAGAATTAAATTCAGTTCATCAAGTTATCAGACTGAGTTGGAGAGGCCAACGCTATTAAGGTCATTCCATTCATTAGAGCATCATTATAACCCTTTTGTCCCCGTTGGGAATGCAACGGGGATGACTCCATTGTTTAACAATGGCGTTAAATGAATCATTGAATCCACTAAGAATATTTGTGATATTTGACCTCCTCCTTGTGGGAAAGTTATAGAGAGCGATCCATGGATATGAAGAAAGAGAAACAGAAGAGGGAAGCGAGATAGAAAGTTAGAACTTTTGATATCATTCTAAAAATACTCCATTTTATGCATTAGCTACGAGGAGGAATTTTCAAACTCAATTTGCTGTGAGATTAGGAGAGTTTCGACTCGTTGGCTTAAGAGTGATTAAACGCGTTCAGTTCTGGCTCGTGGTGAGGCTACATTCGTATGTCTCGATAATCACACCGCAGTCATTTGATTTGACCTCTAATTCTCACTCAATGAAATTAATAATATAACATGATCGTCTTGAAGGATGTGACATTTAAAAAGGTCGTCTGGAATTTACAGCCCTACCTTGTATTCGGTGTGTGCACGAGCGAGTGTGTATTTCGTACATTTACGATAATAAAATGGGTGTAATCGGTGTGTGTAGATGAAAGCTTTATGAAGACCAAGTATATAATTTCCTCGTATTTCACACATTATAGAAAGAGAGAGAAAGAGAATATTAATAGGTACAAAAACAAATAAAATATATACATATTTTAATTCTCTATTTTCACTCTTTTGCCTCTATGCCTACCTTTCTCACATTCTGTAGTTTAATCTCTGTCTCCATTCTTCAGAAATGTGTGTTTGAGTTTGATAAACCCTTGAAAATAAAAGAAATTTCCAGACTCATAAACTTATATAAAAAAGCCTGGTACTAAATAGATTGGTCTTTACCAGGGGCCCTAAATCGGTCTCTCTTTGGTATGGATCGAAAGATTTTGGGCAACAATATATGGCTAGAAACAACGAGGTACCTCCAAAATGAGAAAGAAAGGTTTAGCTTATGACATAAAGGAGGTAGATGATCTGACCGGGGGAAGGGGGGACTACAATATGCAGTTTTTTAACATAATTATTATTACTATTAGTTTTAATTTTTAAAAAGTAACAGAATGTTCAAAATTTGCCAACTATTTTGGCTGGTAAAAGAGGTGGGGTATGAAAGCCTTTTATATCTGCTGTGCCTTTTTTTCATACTTTAGATATAAAATAAATCAATAGTTTAAGGGCCGTACAAAAGCACCTTCTGGGTATGGATCGCAAGGTCGTTAAGGGAGATTGCTTTAAGAGTAACTCGTCTCCGTCTCGTCCGCCAATATCTCTCTTCTCTTCCTTGTAGTTTCTATCGATGTCAAGACTATGGATCGAGACGAGTTTAAACTACAATAAATTCTAAGGCGAAAATTTAGATAAGCAAAAGACAATAAAACCTCGCCTTTTTAACTTATTTTGCGAAAATAATTTTAAAATAAATTCTAATTTGAACAAAAGATATTTAACTGAACGAATGAAATAGGACGTCGCTCTCTCTGTCTGGCTGAGGGGGCGGGTCATGTTTGGGGAGTTCTTGTTGCGAGACACGAGGTGGCCAGGTCTCTATTTGAGTCCTCGAATTCCCTAGAATTGTTATGATAAATCATCATCACACACACACACACACGCACACATATATATATATATATATATATATATATATATATATATATATATATATATATATATATATATATATATATATATATATATATATATATATAAAATGAATAGCTCACAAAGTAGCATGTGAGGTTTGCAATTAATTTAACGCCACGCAGGAAAAATTAAAAGGTGCTTCCAAGTACTTTCGAACTTTATACAGTTCGTAGTTATCCTTGAGAATGAACTGAATAAAGTTCGAAAGTACTTGGAAGCACCTTTTCATTTTTCCTGCGGGACATTGCATTTATATATATATATATATATATATATATATATATATATATATATATATATATATATATATATATATATATATATATACATATATATATATATATATATATATATATATATATATATATATATATATATATATATATATATATATATATATATATACAGTGGGTGCAATAAATAGCCGATTCACGGGGAAAAGTTTATATACCATAGTTACACAACAGCAAAGTAATCGAAAATTAAACATCTTATGTATTTCGTACGCTGAATACAACTTGGTATCATATTGCAAAAATAGTAAAACATTACTATGATTACGGCAAAAATATCAAAAGTACGTTTCTAAAAGTATTCAACACATCTATGAAGACCAGTTAGTATTTGGTGATATGAACTTTCGTCTCTAGTACAGCTTCCAACCGTTTGGGATATTTACTTATGAGATTCATACAAATATTTGTAGGTATCTTGGCCCATTCTTCTTAGCATATTCTTTTTCAATCTTTGAAATTTATTGGGTCCCGTTTCTGAATCTTAGCCATTCCATAGCCTTTATTTTCTTCTGCTGAAACTACGCTGCAGGACCCTTGGCTGTATGTTTTGGATCGCGGTCCTGCTGGAATGTCTATCTTCTTGGCAACTTCAGGTCGTCTGCAGACTGTAAGCGATTATCATTCAAAATCCTGCGATACATCTGAGCATTTATTTTCCCTTCAAAAATATCGAGTCTTCCAGGACCGGCAGAGGAGAAGCATCCCCATACCATTATGTTGTCTCCTCCAAACTTCACTGTCGGGATTGTATTTTTAGGATCATGCGCCCAGGTTTTCTGCCTCCAAACGTGACTAACACTATTCCGCCAAATAAATCAATCTTCGCCTTGTTAGACCATAGTACACCGTCCCCAAAAACTTGCAGGCTTCTCTAAATGTTCCTTGACAAAATTCAGACGAATTTCTAACATGAATTGGTTTCAACAAAGGTGTCTTTTTTGGTGTGCGAGAATGGAATCCCTCGTTCCTAAGAACTGCTACTTCCAAATCTGTCTGAAGTTCAGATCGAATCACTCGAGGATTCTTCTTTACTTTACGGACTATATGTTTAGCCGCACGGTATGAAATTTTAGATGGACGCCCTGAATGTGGTAGACGGTAGACTTGCAGTGGACTGATGTGACGTGAACCGGCGAATCGTGTCACCAATGGTTGAGATTGGTATTTTTAGCATAGATGAAATTTTTCTATAGCCTAAACAACTTTTATGTAACTGAACAATTAGTTCTCTGCTCCTTTTTAGCAATTCTTTAGTCTTCGCCGTATTAGAATTAGAGTGTTGAACGATGACCTCTTCAAGCAGCTCTCAGACACTGACTGAGGTCTGCTGTTTCACGTGGACGAAGTAGATTATTTTTCAGGAAAGTTCTACAGCATTCCTGTCACGTAAACCACTAATTTTAAAACTAATTTTGTGGGTGTGTTCGATACTTTTTAAGGCGATAATCTAACACTTTTGACGATATAATCAATGCTTTACTATTTGTGTATTCTAATACCGAATTTCTATTCAACGTACAAAATACATAAGATGTTAAATTTTCAATTACTTTGCTGTTGTGTAACTATGGTAAATAAACTTTTGACCATGTTTTGGGTATTTATTGCGGTAAACCTGAAGATCGGCGGCGCCCCCCAAAAAGTGTATTTCAGCCGAAATGACGCTAAGTTGCGTTTATGTTTCGTTCACCCGGGAATTAATATTCCAGCGCATTTGGTTAAATAAAAACGTTAAAAAACGTTAGAACATTATTCTAGAAACAATTATGATTATATATTGGGGGTCTGTGCCCCAGACCCACCCAATTGATTGAGACTCAGGATGGATCCTCGTAGGGGAGTCACCCCGCAGTGATATCTTTGAATTTACTCCAAAAAGGTGAAACCTATTGGAACAGGGACAAAATATTTTGCGTTCCACCGGTCGCGCCGCCGATCTTCAGATTTACTTTTATTGCACCCACTATATATATATATATATATATATATATATATATATATATATATATATATATATATATATATATATATAAATATATATATATATATATATATATATATATATATATATATATATATATATATATATATATATATATATATATATATATATATATATATTTAAAAATGCAATGTCTTGCAGGAAAAATGAAAAGGTGCTTTCAAGTACTTTCGAACTTTATTCAGTTCATTCTCAAGGATAACTACAAGCGGAAATAATATAATAAGGGTATAAATATAAGTTAATAAAAGATAAAGGACCGCCTCTAAGACAAGAAATCACCAATGATGAAGTAAGAGAGGTATGGGTAAATTCACATTAAGATTTAGCTATAACAAAGGTAGCAAGGTCAAACCGAGAGGCAAGAAAGAGACGAGAACAGAGCCAAAAGGGTTAAAACGATTAACGGATGAAGTGATAGTCTAAAGAGGGAGATTAGGAGAGACAAGAGAAGTAAATTGAAACGAACGGAAGAGGGACGAGGAGAGAGGACGAAAAATAAAATAATATTGATACAAAATCAATGCAATGATTAAAATAACAAATCGGGTTCCCATAAAAATAAAAATTTAAAAAGAAATTAGGAGCATAAGTCAAAGCTAATTTCTTTATGAAAATACTAATTCTTAAAGAAATTAGCTTTGACTTGTTCCTAATTTTTTTTACAATTTTCATTTTTAGGGGAACCCGATTTGTTATTTTAATCATTGCATTGATTTTGTATCAATATTATTTTATTTCTCTTCCTCTCTCCTTGCCCCTCTCCCCTTCGCTTCAATTTACTTCTCTTATCTCTCCTTATCTCCCTCTTTAGCCTATCGCTTTATCCGTTAATCGTTTTAACCCTTTTGGCTCTGTTCTCGTCTCTTTCTTGCCTCTCGTTTTGACCTTGCTACCTTTGTTATAGCTAAATCTTAATGTGAATTTACCCATACCTCTCTTACTTCATCATTGGTGATTTCTTGTCTTAGAGGCGGTCCTTTATCTTTTACTAACTTATATTTATACCCTTATTATATTATTTTCGCTTGTAGTTATCCTTGAGAATAAACTGAATAAAGTTCGAAAGTACTTGGAAGCACCTTTTCATTTTTCCTGCGAGACATTGTATTCATTGCGAACCTATTGTGCTACTTTGTGAGTTATTCATTTCATATATATATATATATATATATATATATATATATATATATATATATATATATATACAAATGGGTATTTATTTAACATTTTTCTGTAGTTCCTTCGTCATTTTGGTTTAATTTTCCTCAGTATTTGTTGCCGAAACTTTGGAGTTTAAATTTATTAATAAATCATAATACTCGTAGCATCCGAAAGACGTGAATTTCTAGAAACTGATTCATTTAGTGTAGTTTTTAATCCTAATATCGATAAAACAGAGGATTTTAATCAAAACGATGTTCAACCATTATCTAATGTAATATATATAAAGTAGTAAACAAAAATTTAATGGATATTGAGATTAAAACAGGAGTCATAAAGAATTAGATGTTTGTCTGGCTTGTCCCCATTTAGCGCATTCTAATTAATGGAGAGACTCATAGTATGTAGTTTACGTCCACTTAAAACAGCCTCTTAAAGAAATTATGTTAAATATGTTGATTTTTTTATCTCCAAACCTATTTAAATGCATTTATTTCATTTTATGATCTCTTTTAAAATCAAGAATATGAAAAAGCGTTTTTTTTAATCACTTACTGCAACTTCACGCTCCTTCGATTCACTTATGTCATAATAAAAAAAAATAGCCTAATATTTGTGGCAGATTAGATTTGTGGCTAGAGTTCAGAGATACCTGGGTATACATAATTCGTACTAAAACTTATTGTTCATCGCAATTGGTGTATATAGGTGCACGGAAAGACCTGCACAGTAGGAATGTTTAAGCATTGTCTCATTTCTTATTCACGGAATTCAAAACATATTTTTTTAACTATTATAATTCTGCCCTTGGCTAAACTGCATCAATGAGCTTCGGATGCCCTGTTGAAGTTCATAAAAAGCTTCGCCACTCTGTATCTGTAAGTTTTGTCTTAAGTGTGCAATTATTGTGCGTAGGAATAAATAAAGAAGTATGCCTGATTCATGTTGGCAGTGAGTGTCGTGTTGTAGGATCCATCTATCCGTGTATGACGAGAGAAGACAAGTTTATTTGGGGTCAATGTCCGGAGTAATGGCGTTTGTGTTATGGTTTTGGTTACAGAGATTGAAATGAGTGTTTAGTGTGTGGAGTGTTTAGTGCGTGACGGGAGGAATTTTGGTGGTGGAAATTCATTCGAGTACCTTGGTCTAGTATTATATGTTTTATGGCCATATCTTCAATGCAGAGTGTACATAATTTATTGGTGTTTTTAATGCATTACGTGACAAGGTGCAGTCCTCAACGGGGTCGCATTTTCGTATCGTTAAGGTTTGATGGTGAAAGATCAGTTGCCCACACCCACCATACTGGTTTATCTAGATGTTGTACCTGTGAGTACTCAGAATGGGCCCACGTTTTGTCTAAATTTTTGTGTTTGTGATCTCTTGAGTGACACCGAAAACCAGTGGGGTTTTATTTAATTAGAGTTGTAAGTTTGACCATGTAATGGAGGGATGATTTTCATGCTCTTTTGTGGAAGAGATGAAGGAATTGACAGAAGATTTCAAGAGGGAGACTGATCAGGTTCTGTTGCAGCTATACATTACCCAGAACGTCTGTACTTCTATCACAACATCTTCTATGACTTTAGCCACAGAAAATCCAACGTTTCCAAAATTGATGTACAATAATAATTCGGGTAAAGGTTCTGTGGATGAACGAAAAGAAAGTTATCAGCAGATAAACAATTTACTAGAAAAATTGAAGTGCCCCAAAATGATCGGAACGACAGCGAAAACAAATTTCTATTTGAATATAACGTTTCATTTGTCCTTTGAAAACATTTGCACAAGTTATAAGTAATTATTATTACTGCGGAGGCCTTTATTCTGCATGATGATTAGATATCTCTTGCCACAAGAATGAACCAACTGTTAACACTCTTGCACAGTAATCTTGAAGAATTTCCAAGAGTCCTTGATCAGTTTTCGGATTCCTCGTAAAACTGATTCCTTGCATTCCAATTCATAAATGATCAGCTCTTCGTCCAGGAAGGTCTTTACCTACTTGGATGTGTAGCAGGGGCCGTTATCTGCATAAAAATTGCTCGTTGGGCTTTTGAGTCTCGCAGATCGTACGAAGAATGCGACGCAGCAATTAGTTGTACAGTTCTACATTCACTCTGCCCCCGTAAACGAACAAATTGACCAGTTCATTCTACTGAAATCACGTCCCCGAACATGACACATCCTCTACCAAACATCACACACTTTTAGTAGAATTAACATACAATCTTTCATCTACTATGCAACGAACAAATCTCCTGTCGTCGGATTTGAATAAATTAAACGTGAATTCCTCACTGAAGTGGAGTTGAGTCACCCGTCCACATAACGTGCTAGGTAGGGAGTGCAAGACAAACCCTCTTGTTCCTTAGATTGATCAATAGCGTGAACGCAGGTGTGCGAGCGTGAAGGTTTTCTTCCTTCAGCCGACGTGGCAGTCTACCTGGAGACATTGATGGACATAATCACACTAACTCTTGAGAAACTGCTACATCTGTCTTGAAACGGTCCTTCTTTACGATTTGGGTAATGAATCGGTCTTCCCTTTATCAGGTCTTCCTTTTCCTATCCATTTTTCTAACAGCCTTACATATTATTCCTGTTTTGTCGTAACTTGAAGGAATATTATGGTAGACCTTTAGAGCGTTTGGCAGTCTCTGCAATGGCCTCAATTGAAAGACCATCTTGGTGCCGCAGCTCTACGATAATCTTCCGGACAGAGAAAGGCGTGAAAGATTTCTTAAACTGAAGATACGTCGCCATCTCATTGACTGGAGTTGGCATGTCACTATAAAATATACTATGCAAAGCTGGAATCAAACAAACCATCTGAGGTATTCCTTCTTTCAACTTAAATTTAGTCTATTATATCCCTCCATGGCGATGCATACAGACCCGTCCTTTACATAGTCGCATATGACTTTAGTTAACAATGATGAAAGTCCAAGTCTGTGTATCTTGTACTTTAGTTGTTTCGCCAAACTTAGTTTAAGGCCTTCTGAAAGCCGCGTAGCACTATATCATCGTAGTTGCCGTCATGCGTCACTTTAGCTAGTGTTTCCGTTAGTATGGCCATCGCTGTGCCGATTCCTCTCCCTCTGCGGAAGTAGATGGTTGGTTTCTAAGTTAAGCATTAGCTTGTTGTTAAATGCCTTCTCGAAGAGTTTGGTTAAAATTTAGTGATACGGGGCATGGACGGTAGCTTTCTTGGTTTTGGTATTAAAACTATCTTGCTCGTTTTCAGAGGGTCAAGGCAGTATCCTGCGCTAAGGGAACCGCTGACCAAGTTAGTCTTGTATGAGGTTATATGAGTGCTTTCTGTTTAGTGTTTTTATTAACGTTTTGAGTTCTACCGTCATACATTTGTCTCGTTGTTACTGGAATCTGTCGTTTGACGAAGTTTGATCTGGTGTAATTTATAAATAATGTTAATTGAGGAATCTCTACTATCATTCACTCATGCACACTTCAATTTAAAGGTTACAGTGAGCCTTTAAATTGTGAGCGGGTACGAGGATGTTGTATAAAAATTCCTTGGAGGTTCCTAGCTTAGAGAGATACTGGGTTTGGTGGGGATAACGCTTTGGGCGAAATATAGTTATTGTGCCTGGTAGCTTAGAGGTAAAGCATCTGACCGGCAATCAGCAGACCTTGGTTCGAGTCCCGGCCAGGAATTCAAAACTTTTTTTTCCCCTGGCGTTATTTCTGTATTCTCGGTAAAGGATCGCCTTCACTGTGCCACCCTCTGCTCCCTTTTATTCTTGTTTCTTCTAATGTCCCTCTCTCTTGCCTTTAAAAAAACCTCCGGTTTCTTGTCTCATTCGCTCATTCGCGTCGAATTCTTCTTCCTCTTATATATATATATATATATATATATATATATATATATATATATATATATATATATATATAATGAGACCAAATAGGGATCAAACGTAGAAGAGAGAGAGAGCAAACGGAATAAAATAAAGTGCTTATAAATTTGATTGAAACACCGCTTTTGTTGATGTTCGCTCTTCGCTTTTAACAGCATTCGATGTTATAGGTTCAAATCCCATCTATTTTTCACTTTTATTAACGGGTAAAAGCGTTTTTATTTTTATTCGTTTTTCTATTTCTCTTTCTTCTTTCTTAATCTACGTTTGATCCTTGTTTGTTCTTATTAAAAAAGGCAAAATCATTTGTGAATCATTATTCCTTATTCCTATTATTGAGCATATTAGTATATATGAATGAGTAAGCGATGTTGATCGAAGGCGATTAGTAGCGATCGCGCGAAGTGGCAGCAGCGTGGTGACGAGGCGGCCTTGATATTTGATCCGCGCCGAAGAGGGACAAATAAGCCGCTTAGAGGCGGACGCTGGAGGCTTCGATGACGAGACCTAATGAGGGAGCGAACGACGCCTCTCGACCCGCGCTCAAAGAAGAACCAGGTAAAGGTAAAATGAGCGATCTTGGTACCGTCAATACGGGAGCTTTGGCGAAAGCGAACTAATAAATGAAGCGATGTGATATGACCCTATTTCCCCTGTGTTTCCGGTTGGCTAAAGTTGTGAGTTTGTACGTTTACGTTTGGAGGTTTGTAATCTCTTATGTGCGCACTGATTCTAGGGTGGTTTGAAGAGCGATACTCTGTACTGCATGTCTTGGTCTGGTGTGTTGTCCAGGGGTTTTATACCAACGCCGAGAAAATTCATAGGTCTTTATCTCGTTCGCTCACCTTCGTTCATTGGGGGTAGAGAGGGGATCCTAAGATACAAATAGCACAAATAGGCTTTTAAATGGGTAAACTTTAATATATTCATGCTCCCCAGATTATTTATCACTCGCTGGTATCTGTAATTTCCATTCCAACATGACATTCGTCATGTTTCCCTCTCTTATTCACCTGCAAGGAGCTGCCGTGTGTATTATGGGCAACCTTGCTGCACCCGACAGCTATAGGATTGTGGGCTCTCCTGGCCCCAATGCTGTCAGGAGAATCTCTAGCTATATTTATCTTTCTTACCTTTTTTTTCATTCTCTTGCTTGACTACTCTCTTCCAGAACTCTCCTTCCACCTTTTATCCTATCATTGGTCTCTCTATTTAAATTCAAGACAAACCACTAATCTTTTATACCGTAATTGGT
Organism: Ceratothoa steindachneri; assembly: GCA_963969495.1. Taxonomy (NCBI): domain Eukaryota; kingdom Metazoa; phylum Arthropoda; class Malacostraca; order Isopoda; family Cymothoidae; genus Ceratothoa; species Ceratothoa steindachneri. The sequence goes on along the minus strand of OZ018321.1, from coordinate 192,972,144 downwards.
GATTATTCTTCATACCTCTTATTAATATTTACCGACTCTCCATCCTATGTCTGCAGGGGATTCGCGATCGAAAGAAATCAACTTTCCCCAAAAGTGCTGCATCAAGAAAGCTGCCGAATTCTTCCGACGTACAACAAAGAAATCAGTGTGCTTAGCGCCATTGTACTGACCACTCACCCTAAGGAATCCAAGTTTGGTTACCCAACCATCGACATCCGTGACTTCTAGAGTCCTTCTACCAACGCTCTCTCTACAACATCCGGACTCCGCCACCAACACAGAAATTTTCAAAAGAGGCAGAGATCACCAGCATCGATGCCATACTATTGAAGTCGCAGCTACGTTAGGTAGGGTACGTCACCAGGATGGAGAATCATCATCTGATAAAGATTGTGTTGTATGTCGAACTCACCACCATTAAGTAGTTTTAATCCGTGACCACCGAGCGGTTGTGTTTTGGTGGGTTAGAGGGGAACGTGCTTCCTTCAGTCTCAATTTGCCTTCTGATCAATTGGTCAAACCGTAGTTCCACTCTCCCCATCGAGTTTCATCGTGGAGGCGAAGTCCTATTCTGCAGATGTTCCTAAATTTCATTGCGTATTTGGGGTCTCCTAAGGATTTTCAGTCGTCAAAGTAATTGCTGAAGAAAGGAATGGATCGGTGGTCATATGGCAATATTTTGAGTTCGTACTTTTAAGTAAATGTGTTCATTCGTACGGACTTATTTGTTTACTATGACATTTAGTGTTACTTGATTGCTCTTCTTTATTATTCATTGTTTTAATCCTATTATGTTTTCTCTGCCCTACTCTTGTATACCATATGCAAGCTAACTGCCGCGGTTTGATTACAAAAGAACAGTTCAAATGTATAATATTTTCCTCTGCGTATGTGACTGTGTAAATGTGTTTCCTTTATACAATTTTTTTTATAATAACTGCAAAAGGGCCCCTGACCCTATGAACCCTCCATTTTCCATTGACAGGTTCGCTACTCTCTTCGATTTCACTAGTGTTAACCACCGATGCATAGTTGTACAAATAGCACACACACACACACACATACTATGAAGTGCGATTTGGAATCTAAGTTTGTATTTATTATAAGTGGGAAAGCACACGAAAAGTAAAACAGATTGGGTGTATAAGAGAAGGCCTACGGTGTAGTGTGGGAAAGAGGCGAATGAAAAGAGAGAAAATATAATTAACTATTGCCTTGATTAACTTAAATTTGAGTGATTGAGGTGTAAACACGAATGACGCAACGTAAGATTATTCATTTTTTAGATGAGGATAATGAAAGTAAAAACAGATTTTATGGGCGAAGTGTAAACATAATGTAAATGAGGAAAGAAATAGCTGCTTAGTGTTAAAGGAGATACTAGAATATGTTCATGGTTCAGGATAATTGAGCACGACTGAAGTAGTTGATGTATAGAAGAAGAATAGTAGTTGGAGGAAATTATTTTTGACTGAGGAAAGAGAGAAAAGTAGTGTGGTAAGGAGAGATGGTCACTCAAAGTAGAAAGAATAAAGTGTGGCGAATAAACGACAAAGTTGAGTAAACATAGAGCATATGAATAGTAAAAATGACTAGGTAAATATAGGATAAAATAAGAAACTTCGCTTCCGTAATTACAAGTGATGGCTGGGTGCATTATAAAGCTGAAGAAATCGGGCACCAGTAAATGCGTGTATCAGGAAAAGTGAATTAAACCAACTGGTGAGTAATGTACTAATGTGTATAAATGCTATATTCTAATAGAAAAAAAAGTGTTATGATAGAGGAGACCTGGGTCAATATGCTATTTATGAATGTAAACATTTGGAGATCATTTATGACGAAAAATAATGGTGCCCGGCAAACTAAATATCCTAATGAATACCAAGATTTTCCCGATAAGTACCATTTATTAAAAAACAAAAACAAATATAATTAATTTCGAGTGATAGAACGTCCATATATACACTGCTGAGCTTACGCATAGCGATATATAAATCAACATGATTTCCTTAGCCATGGAAACAACATTATCTCCGGATAGCGTTATATATATCAACCGAATTTCTTCCGTAGGCATGGAAACCAAATAACCTAGGCATAGCGTTATATAAATCAACCGAATTTCTTCCGTAGGCATGAAAACCAGATAACCTAGGCAGAGCTTATATAAATCAACCATATTTTCGTAGCCATCGAAATCACATCGCCTACGCATAGCGTTATATATTTCAACCGTATTTCTTCCGTAGGCATCAAAAACACATAGCCTACCCATAGCGTTATATAAACCAGCCATATTTTCGTAGACATGGAAGCCACATCGCATACCCATAGCGCTATATAAGTCAACCGTATTTTCGTAGCTATGGAAACCACATCGTTTACGCATAGCGCTATATAAATCAACCGTATTTCCGTAGCCATCAAAGATCTAGTTATACCTTTTAATTATTTATTTATATAAATTCTCTTTTGACACAATTCTTTAATTATTTTAATTTAAAAAGGATTCCTTAAGCTAAAGTTTTAAATCCATCCTTGAATAATGTATTCTATTATGCCCAATTTCCCCCCCCCCCCAGTGTAGACATACATACATACATGCACTATGCCTCGTACACGAATCTATTAAAAGAATGATAAACTCCAACCACATTCCTCTATTCTGCTGCAACAATTTTATTCAGTATTTAGATAAACCTTCAATTAAAAAAGTGAAATTTCATGAACCAAAAATAGATATGATTTTTATCTATAAATTAACGTAAGCAACTAAATTGCATATCTCCAAATCAGACACGTCATCAATATTTTAAGATTCCAAAATGCATTGAAACTAAGAAATATTTTCTTTTAATTTAAAAAGGCGAATATAGAAAATTTATGAAAGTTTTTACGATTGCAGAGATAATTTTGATTATACATACAAAGAATTAGTTGCATCTAGTTTCAAATTAGTGTAAATATCTCGCCAGCCGTGAATTCAAATTGGGCTTAATAAGAGTTAAAATGAGTTTTCCTTTTTTTATTTTCTCTTATCTTTAATAATTCAAAACGTAATTAAACATTTCCAAACCATGGGCTTATCTCGGATAGTAAATTATACTGCGGTAGCTATGGTAGGTATCCTTTAAAATCTATTTTCAAAAGGGTTACAGATGTGTTTGGTCTTAAATAAGCGGAAAAATTGCAATTTTTTGCCATTATTTCTTAACATTGAAGTGGTACGTTGACGCCAAATTATTTCACCGAACCATACCGAGTATTCATCTATAACAATACCTTTAAATATACTTTTTTGCATTAGCGCTTTGTCGAAATACTTGTTAACAATGAGTGGGCTTCCAAGGGCCTAAATCAAACAAGGCAATGTAACTGAAATTTACATTTATAATATAAATGCATTGTAATCCACATCTGCATTTTTCAATGAGCCTCTTTTTCCCACTTCGGTAAAGACTCCCACGCTTCGGTCCACTACATTCATCCCATCATCCCCGTTATCCCACAGTCCATCGCCATTCCTCATTTGCCACACAATCCATCAATTCCTCCATTCCTGCCTCCCGTTCCTTTTCCCTACCCTCCATTCTTCTGTTAACTGGTTTAACTTACCCGCTCCCTCTCCGAGGTACTTTCTAAGAGTCAAGAAATATCGCTATTTTAATCGGCGAATTTACTAATTGCTCGAGGGTTTTTCTGATAACAAATGTCAACCAATTTGATCTAGCCACTAGATTCGTTGGTTCCCCCTTGAGTTAAAAGAGAGGGGTCGAAGAACACACGAAAATATAGGACGTTTCGTCATTAAAAACAGATCAAATCAAAATTTGAAATTAATTGAGTTAAAACTTTGGTTGACTCTCGCCAATTTATTTTTTTAAGTTCATCATGATTAGGAAAAAATACAAATCGGAAAAAGGAAATTGGGTAATAAATAGGCTTTTGACAAACGTTTCGAGAAAAATGCGGAATTGGGCATAATTCAGAAGGGCTGTTAAATTCTTCTACTATCGTTGCTTTGAGCCAACCTTATGAGTTTTACCCTCAACCGATTTGTGTGAGTTAATAGACATATGGATTAAAGGAAAGTTCAAACTTCACAATTACAGTATGTATATATATTTCAGGTCAGACTGAATTCTATAAATAGTAGTAAACTTTTGAAGTGCCCTGAATGACATCTATCCTTCTCAATGGCGTAAAAACCGAAATAAATGACGCCCATGAATCAAAATGAATAGGGAAAATAAATGTGATGTTATATTAAAAATTAGATGCACAAAACCGTAAACAGAAATAACGCCCTTATAATAAGAGTATAAAAACAGACATCTTCACAGAGAAAACCCGAGAAAAGATTTAGAATTTAACAGATCTGGACCGAAGTTGGGGTGGACGAATATATCCCATAGCCACAAAAACTTAATTTTTCGACCAAAAAAATGAGTTAAAACGTATAAATATTGTGCTATAAAGTAGATTAATAAATAATTAAAAATTCCGTGTCAAAGTAGATTAATATGATAAAAATTAAAGAATCTCCACCAGCTCTTCCAACACACTCCTTCTTTGAGGAATTGAATCTGCCTTTCTGGCTCTTAGAGGCTTGTGAGGTTTGTTTTGGCACCGCTTTTAATTGGTGTTCTTTCTCACTGTTCAATTCCTTTTTGTCCTCCAACCTTTCCTTCTGTTTTCTCTCTTCCCCTCACCGGGCTACATGCTCTCATTGAATTACATAAGTCTACCTTTCATTCTTAGTTCAATGAGTCAGTAAATCACGTCATTTAGTCAAGTCAAGGAAGAAGATTAGCGTTAACGCCGAGGTGATCAATTAAATTCATCCGCATCAGAATTTATTAGTCATTAATGGCTAGAGATTCGCTCTAAACTGCGAAGCAGTTCAATTTTATAATATATTCGCGTAGTTTGTTGTGTTCGTATCTATAAATATGATTATCTCTGCTCACCGCCTCATACCTCTTTGTTCCGAGGGGGCTATTAAAATCTGTTGTCTGTTCAAATTATCAAAACAAGACAAGCTCAACTCCGGAATTTGCTCGATCCCTACTGATTCTTTCAAGCTTTACTATCTTAAATCATTGCAAAACATCGGAAGATATGCAAAAAATAGTTCCTAATTGTATTCTATCATTTTCTAACACGTTTTAGGATTTTTTTTATACTCAAACTTTGATTTTTTTTAACTATAGTGACCTTGCTCAAACTAATTAGAAATCACAAGAAGCGTGAAGACTCTGAATCATTAATTCGATTTGTGTATAATATATTTTATTATAGGTTATATTGGGAAAAACAGTGCGGCCCCCCAAAAAGCGAACCGATATTTAAAGGATTATACAGGTAATTTAGAAAGGTATTAGTGATTTTTTAGGTAAACCAATTTTTCATTTTATAAGAAAACTCTATAAATGATTAAATTTGAATCAAGTTTAATTCAATTATAGTGAATCTGCATTGATGTTAAACGAGGAAAACAAAATTATGTTTGCGCAAGGTAAGTGAATTTATCAAATGTCATATTTTTTTTAATTAAACAATGAATTGACGAAAATCCAATAATGAAAAAATTCCATTGAAAAAAAAAAACAAAGATTTATTCCGAAGGACCGACTTCCTTTACATGCCCTCAAATTATCCCCAAGCACATTTGAGCTTTAGATCTCATTGCTCGCTCAACTTTTTCGAACATTGACTTCATGCGTCATTCTTTCTCTCATACGGCTTAGCCAGGTGGGGTAGTGAACACCTCGCTCTACAAATAGCACCGTAATAAAAATGACAAAGGGTTAAATATGGAGTTAAATCTACAGGGGAGAGGGCTCATTTAAATGATTCAGTGCAACTATGAGATTGTTCAAAACTTCTGTCAATCTTTCTCTCACCGCAATCTGCTTATGCGCTGGATCCCCGTCCTGAATCTACCAAAATCTATTATATCTATTGTGATAATTGCAGTGTAGTTAGGGAATTATTTGGTCGTGAATCATGTTCAGGTAGAGAGCTCCATTTATGGCCTTTTCGTAAAAGAAACGGACCAATAAGCCGATAATTGGAAATATGGGGTTAAAGTTAAATTCGCGGGATCTGTTCAGTGGTACATCCTGTGGAACATTTTGGCTATTCACTTTTCCATCAATTGAAAAATGCTACTCTGTCACCAGTGACAACGATGTCATAACGAAACAAGAGTTGATGGAGAAGCCATTCGACGAATCTCATAAGGCGAGGAAAATCCGTCCCGGTTAGCTACATAATGCCGGAGGTCGATCTTATAGGGATGCCATTTCCAATCAAGTTTAACAATTTAATTAAATGATGCTGTTGAATTTTGAATTTCATTTATTATGGCAGCTAGATTGGGATTTTCGAAAAGTTTTCTTCAAACATCTTTAGTAATGGCAATAACCTACTAGTTACGCCACTTAAAACCAAACAACCAATCTTTAGTAATTTCTTCGGTTAATACTGACCTTCGTTTAAATTTAAAATAGAACGCTCTATTTTGTATTTATGAACATTGTTATAAATGTAGGATTTATTTGAAGACCACTTATCACAATTACGTGGCTCAAATAATCCTGTGTCTGTTTAATGATTTTACCCTTCGTCGAGCTTGCGACTAGAACTATTCATTGTTCTTTAATAACTGCATTGTAAAAGGGTTAAAGAAAATGTTTGAGAACTTTAACATTCATAAAGATGTTCTGAGAAAACAAAAATTCCTTTACACAATGAACAAACTCACAAATACTTATTCAATTATTATTATTTAAAATTCGGCTCGTTTATCGTGACACACTTGATAATAACAGTGATGTGAAACAATTAATTGGATGCTCCCAAAATGTTTATTTAAATTATTCTCAATTATAATTAATGTCTATCATGTACCTATATTATTAATTAACAGAGTTTATTATAGCTAAGACTGACAATAAAGACATTCTTCAAATGTATGGGCCCTTATACAAGCGCTTGTTTAACAATTTAAATCCATTTTGACCTGACGACTGCTTGCTCTATCAGCCTTCTCAAACAATATGAATCTATAATTAATATTACTGAATTTTTTTACTATTTTAAACACTTCAATCATTTATAAATGATAACACTAGAAAAATAACTAGCTAAAGATATGTGAACGAATTTAAGGCAATGTAGGGGACGCCAAATCTAAAAAAGACAATTTTGCCGAATCAGTCTAATTTTCGAGATAATGAAATCCCCTCAGAATACCATTATGCCTCAATAGGACATATATGTGCTGCCAAATAAATCACGATTTCTTTTAATAAACTTTACCCTTGTAGATTATTATTTAAAATTGAATTAATTTAACATTAACTCTAACATTATTTTACAGACGTATTGTTTTTTTTTACACTTAAATATGAATTCGTCACGAAGATTCTGCTTAAACACTGACTTTTTAGAGTGAAGCTTAGAGACAGAGAAGTTATGGGCCTCAATGATGAAGCAATTTGTTAGATCTTTGGAGAAATACGGTGATTGCTTCCAAAAGGTTTGATGCTTGCACTGAATATTGAAAAAATAACAAAGAGAATATTTACTGATCCCCAAATTCGTAAACTCGTCAAAGTTCCTACTTTTCCAAAATTTATTAATGATATTAATTCTTCTGTTTAGGTTAGCTAGGTCTTAGTTATTAAGAACCTCTTGCGTAACAACAAAGCAGAAAATTATGAAGAATTGGTGAAAAAATTGCTAAATAACTTTAAAAATGTAGGAGATAATATAAAAATAAAAGTAGACTTTCTCCATAAGCACTTCGAGAGATTTCCAGGAAATCTTGATTATTTTAGTCTGAAACAGGTCGAGAGGTTTTTCAAGATATAAAGGGGAGAGAGAAAAAACATTAAGGCAGAGTGGACATACATATGCTGGTAGATCACTGCTGGTTCTTTCAATGTGAGTGTTTGCTGAACCAAGAAAGTTAAATGTCCATGAATTTAGGCAATATACTTTAAAAAATTGAAAACTGGTTAGCCGGTCACAGGCAGAGATTAATGAGATTAACTTGAGCTGAGCATTGGTCCTTAGTTGCATCCCTTTGGGATCCGTTCTTGGACCGGTGTTTTTTTATGTATTTTAATGGCCTTGACGATAATTTACTATCCAGAATTCCAAAGTTTGGGTATTAGAGCAAAATAACGATGCGGCTTCTAAAAATTACAAAATAATTTAAATAAGGTAGTGAAATAGGCTTAAAAGTGCAATATAAGATTTAGGGTAACTAAGTGTAAAGTATTCCACATAGCTCACCAAACCAGCCTAGCAGGTCTATTACATGGGTGGTCATAATCTAAATGCGGATTTGATTTCCTAAAAATTCAAGTGAACTAAAGCCTTCTAAGCAATATATTGACGCATTCAAAAAAGTAAATAGATTTCTTGCGTACATAACTTGGAGTTTTGCATTTAAATTAAAAGATATTATTCTTCAGATATGTAAATTTAGACCACATTTAGAGTAAGCAATTCAATTTTGTTCTCCTCATATCCAAAAGGGCATGCAACCTTAGTCGAGTTCAGTGTAGAACAAAAAAAAAACCCTGGGCTTATGAATAAATTATAAAAAGACTGTTGGATTTTCTTCTACTTTCAATGGAAAATCGTCGTTATCTCGGACAACCAATCGAAGTCTTTAAGATACTACGTAAACAGATGTACTAGAATAAAATCTGAGTTGCATTTGGAGTTAGATAATCACGCGGCAACTAGAAATAATGGATTTAAACTTGTTAACGAGAGATTTAATACCGTGATAGCAGAAAAACAATTTCTCGATTTTGGATTATTCAAATATGGAATAATTTAAGATTGGTAGTAGGTCTAAGAACCTCTGTCAATATATATTTAAATAGAATTGCTAAAAATTACTTAACCATATACACCTCTTAAAAATACCAAATTCATATAACTGATACTCGATTTATAACTTTTTTCACCTATTATTATCCTCTTCCCTCTTTTCCTTCCTCTTTTGTACTGGTATCTAAGGGAGTTTAAGTTCTTTGTTGTTCAGTAATTCTGTCATTTGTAAACAGTGTTTACAGATTCTAGAGTATGATTAGTCAATGTAATTTCACTTTTATCAATGAATTTCTGGTGCTTTATTATATAAATTTAAGTAAAATTTATTCCAAACATTTAATATAAATAGATTACATGGTTTAATGCTTAAAGATTACTTCGGCAACTAATGTATATCTTAAAATTGAAGAAACAACCAGAAGGCTGAGAGGTGATTTCTAAAATTTTTGGAGGCTTCCATTATCTCATAAATTAAAGTCAAACTAACAGAGCCGACGCCATGTTTGGATGCAACGCCCTAAATTTACCCAAATGACTTCAATACCTTTAGCAATGAAAAATATTTTCACCAGTGATACGGCTAAGGATTTAATTCTTTTTCCTTACGACTTATTTAGAAGCTCGGAAATTAGTTTGGTTACCTTACGTTGCACCAGTTTTAACCGCGCTAAGTGCTTATTTATGTCATTAATAGAAACAAAAATTGTACTAGGTATTCGCTATGAAAACGGACAAATGATTTAAAAAAAGACAGCCTAAAATCTTTCGAGTTAAACATAAAGATCTTTGAAATGCATCATATCATCCTGCCTGATTTCTTAATAGCCTTGACGTATTACTTTTACTCTTTGAATTCTTTGGCAATCTGCTTTTAAATTTCGACATTCCATGTGCATGACCTTTCATTTACATATGGTAAAATTCCATCTATTATTTAACCAACCACGCAACAGTTTATTCCTGGTTCTATTTTAGTTCTGCAAAATCGCATGTAAAGAGGTTCGGTTTCATAGTTAAGTACTGGGATCCATGCTAAATTCACCACATTTTACGTAACCCTCTGTGAACGATTTGAGTGGCAATTTTACATCGACATAAGATTTTTGTCTCCTACGAGTATTTTGAGTTTCTCAACCGAGGGCCATGGCTCATTTTAAGGAAAGCACAAACTCCATGAAGGAGACCACATGACTCATCATATTAAAGTCTAAATTATAGTTAAGCCAGGAGATAATTTTCATTTTTGTAGTTGAATTTTCTTCTAAGATATTATTGCTACATATATTTTCCTTTTTTTAGATAATTTAAAAAAGAATTTCAATTAATTATGGAAAAAATATTTTTACAAGCCTATTGTTTAAAATGGAGTTAATCTGCATATTACCTACTGAAAAAAATGGTTATGGGGTCCACAGGAAAAAATAATATTCCTAACGGGGCCATAAGCCAAAACTGATTGAAAAGTACTGTTCTAATAAACAATATCTATGCTTTGTAGTCAGGGTAGATACAAATAATTTGATGAAAAAATTCTATTGATTAGTTAAACAAGAGCGTCCTCGACGAAACCCACGTTGACTGGCCAAGATTAGATAATTTGGTTCGAGATGACCCTCAGATTACTGACAGAAGACTAATAGGGAGAGAGTTACAAGGATCTGTTTTCTGATATTTTTTTCCCATTTTATTTGTGATTATGGTTCGGCCTATTCCAGCAGGTTTGTTTCTTCCATATTTGATAACAAGGATGTTCATATTTTCGGATTTTGTCAGGTCAGACTAAAGATGACAGATGAGCTGATCGAAGCCAACCGTAAGATCAAAGACCTGATCCACAAACTAGAATTTCATAAAGAATTCGTTACTCTAAATGTTGGATTGTCTTCCTTTACTCAAAACTCAGTCCCTTATCAGGCTGCATCCGAAACAGTTGGAGTCACAGACGTTCCAGTCTTATCTAATGATTTTCTTCCTCCCAAGATAACTTTCATGTTGTGGAGAACAACGAGCGACCCAACGCAAAAAGATCATCCCAGGAATGTTATGTCATACTCGTCTGTAGATTTTTTTAGGGAAGACTCCGGAAGAAGAAAGCGAAGAAGTACAAGGATCACATATGTGATATGCTCTCAGGAACAAGGAACAAACTACAGACCTTTTAACTGATCTTTCTTTCTTGCAGGATGAAATAAATACGATCAGCCACACATTCATTGAGCTGCAGTATCCCCTTTGGTTTATAGAAAAATGTTATTATAAAGTCAGAACCATCTTTTACTCACCAGCTAATCCTAGGGAAAAAGTATGTCACAATTATTATATTACATTCACATACTCGCCCCAATTAATTAATTTTAAAAAGTTAGCAGGTGTAAACAACACCAATGTTGCCTTTCAATACGAAAAGATAATCCAAAATAGTCTGTCTAAAAATAGATCCACCGATAAAGAACAAGGAGTTTATTATATCCCTTGCAAATCTTGCAATTAAGTATATATTGGCGAAAGCAGCAGATTCTCCCAAAGAATGAAGGAACATAAATGCGAAATGTGACATGGATCTCTTTCTTCTAGTTTGTTTCTCCACATTTCAAATGAAAACCATCCATTTAACATTGATAATGTAAAAATAATTAATAATTCTCACAATTATATACATAGGCGTCTAATTGAATTGGCGCTTACAAAAGAAAATACAAACTTTAATACTTTCGATGGGCAATTCAACACTAATCCCTTGATAAGTAAGAGATTTCTACTTTTTCTACTAAAAAATGCCGCTGCTTCCCCATACCCCCCCTTCCCTAAACCAATCACACTCCCACCTGCAAATTTATGTGTCCCTAAGTTAAGCATCTCTTTATTCATTAGTCTACCAGCGATTAACGATGACGGACGTTTGCGTCGAAAGCTGGTTTCGTCAATAATTTGATCCTAACACTGTGGCTTCTTTCCTTCATTTACATGTACGTTACTGTGTATTTTTTGGGATATATATATATATATATATATATATATATATATATATATATATATATATATATATATATATAGAGAGAGAGAGAGAGAGAGAGAGAGAGAGGGAGAGAGAGAGAGAAATAGAATTGTAAAGGAGAAAGATAAATTTGACGCGAATGGGCAATGAGACAAGAAACAGGAGTTTTTTTAAATGAAAGAAAAAGGGACATTGGAAAAACACTAGGATCAAAGAGAGCAGAGGGCGGCACAATGAAGGTAATTCTTACTGAAAACACATAAATAACGGCAGGAGAAAAGAGTTTTGAAAATTCAAACTTTTTCCCCTGGCCCATATATTAGTCAAAAAAAGTAGACAAAGTCTAATTTTAAAACTAGATTAAATTCAAATTTACGCACTTTTCACTCGTTCATATGACTGTTTTTTAAGGATTTTAAGCTTTTTTTTCAAAAAAATAATTATCTCTAACCTTGTTTTTACTAAGGAGAATATGATACAACCCCTCAAGATATCTTCTTAGTTTTGATCATTTTACGACTTTAACTCCTTTCGCTGAGGGATTGTTTGTGTGTATGTTTATATTCTTTCCTAACATCACGATTTACGTTTGTACTTTAGGGCCTCGATGTTTGTTTTACGAACTTGTTCCTTGAGAATCTGCTGAGTATTTAAGACTGGCTCAGTTTACTACTGCCAAACCACATTTGTTTTGCTACTGTCCCCTCTTTTTCCCCTTTTTGTTTTAGTAACAAAGACCCTGGTTTTAACAAAAACGGACATTTTGACTTGGTAGAAATAGAATGAGGAAGAGAATATTAAAAAGAAGATTAATAGAAAGAAGAAGAGAGTCAAACAGAACACCGATGAGACCCTCTTCATAGTACCTATATTTGAGGCGCCCTAAATGGCATTAAGCAGATTAATTAATCCCTAAATTTGGCTAATGAACACAACCAAAAGGGTCGTTAATTATTTGGAAAATGTGATATAATTGATAAAGAAGGAAAGAAACAGGTAATAATGTGTGAATTAAAATAACGTGATGTTAAAAATGATAAAAATCTGGGAAGCTCTAACGAATCCGATACAGGAACCCTCGGTGGGAAGAGGCTTAAACAAACACGTAATTACACCATCTCTGGGTAGAAGTGGGCAGAGGGGCATGGGAGACAAACCACAATAATACCCATGACAATGAAGTGAATTTCCTCCCCTTCCATCGGGGCTAAATTTATACCCATCAATAAACTCCAGCTACTCTTTGTTTTTCTTAGTTTTGGCCTTTTTTATCTTTTGTTTTCCTATCTTTTTCTTTCGTTGTATTCATTGTTTTCTGGATGTTCCATTCACCATCTTTCTGTATTCGAGAACGGGACCTAAACAATTTATCGGACCTCTCAACCTTACTTTTGTTCAAGTTGATGGTTTGTGGTAGCGTGAAATAATCATTATTATAAGAACTAAAATATTTAAGTTGGGGTAATTTTACGAGTGTAAGATTTGTCTGGGGGCGCTAGTTTGTTATAAATTATCTTAAATAGTATTAAAAAGCCTAATTCTTAAATTACAACAAGAAAAAAAGGAGGGAAAATAACTTACTATTTCCAATCAAGTGGTTCAATTTTTAAAGTACTTAGGTAAAAGTCAGTTTAGTCAGTCTATTGTGGGGTAAGCAGAATTCTCACAGAGATAAATTGGCTGATACATCTAAATCAATTAAGAATTTAACGAGTTAATATATTATAACTCAGGCAGTGTCAGGGTAATACGTAGACTGTGTTACCAAAGTTACAGGACAACTGCAATGTTGCCAGTGTTACAAAAAATTACACCACCACCTCTATTAAAATTACCCCCCCATCCCCCCCCAAAATCCGACACTCGCGAAATTACCCTAACTTAAATATTTTAGTTCATTTCTAATGATTATTTCGCAACAGTGGAGAGTAGACCGACTGATAGGGTAGCCTTCATCAACCTACAACCTTAAGAGAGCCTTAAACTAAATAATCCTCTTATTAAAGGGTACTAGCAAGTAGAGTTCATATTAATACTACTAAGTGCCTTAACAATAAAGTAACTATAGCATAGTAAAATAAAATTGAAAACCTGCTTCAAACTTTCATACTTAAAAAACATACATTTACATATATTAGATAGATATATCGCTAGATAATAGATAGACAAATAAATATCTCAATGATATCACAGCAAAAAACGTGCCTTGTGAGCAGCTAAACCATGACACAGCTAAAAATTTACCGTTTTTTAAATGTTTCTCTGAAAAAAAATGCTTACGAATTTGCTATAATATCAAAATCCCTTTCTGTTCGATGTCATACGTTTCCAGTGCCACAATCTTTTCAAATACACTAGAAAGAACAAGTACCGCCTCTGATCTTAGAAGTAGCCCATTAAAATTAGGTATTTATAATAGCTTCAATTAAAGCGTTAAATTAATAGGTGAAATAGCCATAGCTCCTCGCTCCCTAATACAAATTGGAGATAAATGAGTAATATCTCCTCCTTCAGAGGACAGAAAACTAAAGAAACTCCTCTCTCTAAAATTTGTAGAAAAGTTCCAGGTACTGTCGCCCTCAGGGCCAGACGCTCTCCTCCCACAAGATTTTACTTCTCTGCAAGATTCAGGTCAGATTGCATCGTGCATCATAACGTCGGGCTAACACGAGAAACTCCGTGGCAATGACTGTCAACTTACCTACCTTCGTTAAGTGCCCAATACAACCACTACTGACCAGAGAGTGAGCACGTCAAGAATACTATGACATAAGGATTAATAAGAACATTGAGAAAGCCTGAGGAATAACCAGCTGGACCCACCCTCCCACACCTCCTACCCACACAAACTGTTGGAGCTTAAAGGACAGATTTCACGATCCTGTGAATTCAAATGTACGAACATACGCAAATAGGACATTCTACCATCCGTTTTAATTGAAAGAACTAAATAGTAAGGTGTGTTGCGCCAGGTCCTTTATGGCCTTTAATGCCGTTCTTGGGGGGCATTTTATTCTCACCTCGTGGGGAAATGGCCCTTCTAATCTTCCCTCTCACTCCTCAAAGACATCAGACTCAACGCCATTTGCTCACAGAAGCTTCATCTCAAAAGGTAATCTGATGGGGGCCCAATCTAACGTTATTAAGGCCGAAGTGGAGAATGAAAGTAAAGGGAATCCACCTGAAAGGCGTACAAATTGTGAACCAATGCTGGGCAAACCATTCGAATTTAGCGAAGGCTCTGCACTAAATCCGTTTTCGGCCACCTCTGGAGAGGTTATCAATCTTTTTCAACCGAAATTAATTATTTTCGATTGTTTTTGTCTTTTCCATCGTCCATCATCAACAATTAAACTAATACGTTAATTACCAGCCTCAAATAGGGGTTATTGTAGCAATCTAACTTTACCGATCTCTTCTTTCTTATAAACTTTCGGCGGCAGAATCCCGTGTTGGTTTTCGTCTTAAATTATAATATTGCCATCACTCATCGCATACGCTTGACTTGATTTTTCTCATTAGAAAATGTTGTTTAATATCAGTAATTGTTTAAACCACGATAGTTAAACTGCTCTTTCCCGCCAAAACTATACATAAAACTATCAGAAAACGAGCCTCAGAATCATTATCAAAGCCAGGTATCTCATTTGGAACCCTTTCAGCATTCAGGCATAGGCGATTGTGTCTGTCTTACGCGTGTATGGTTTCGCATGTACTATTATGCGTTGGGTGGATTGACAGTCTGTGGTTATCATGATCGTTGATAACGAGTAAAATTCCTTTTGTTGGTCTGCAACATGGAGGTTGGCGGACGTCTGACTTAATTAATCACACTAATTAATCGAATCCGAAATTAACAACTGCGCCGCTGAAATCTTATAATAATAAATAACATTTACACAACTTAATTAGAGATTTCAAACAAAACTGAGTATTGTTCATTTTTTGTTGATATGAGTTGTAAAGTAAAACAGAAGCGTTATTTACATTTCTTATAAAGCATTAGGTATACAGGGCGCGTGTGCAGAGGTCTAAGACAGATTGGAGAGAAGATACACAGCTTGTAACGGGTGTCCGAGAGGCCCATACAAATTATTTTGAAATGAAATCTGTCATTCTTGTTCCCTTCAAGGAATTGGAAAAATAAATTAGTATTTTGATTCCCTGAGATGTTCGGTGCTTAGTTCTCGGATTGATTGGTGCCAATGATGAAGTTTAGTGAAGGTGGGACTTGTATGGCTACCCTAACGAGCAGAAAGATGAATTTTTAAATAAGATCTGGGTTCGGGTCGGAGTGATTGGCCGTAAGGGAAGACGAGTAACGGATCGATCGTAAGAGCTTCCTTAGAATCAACGACAGGAGCCCCTAGGTTTCTTTTACACATTTTCACCTCTTCTAGCGTCACTATTTTCGTTATCTACTTTCCTGTAGAAAATAATTTTGCTAGGGGAGCCTTCGTTGGTCTTCGCCTAATTATTTTAAGAACTAAACAAAATGGCGGATCCAAGAGTATATCTGAGCAGCACTTCTCTAAGATTTCCTTGGCTAGTGTTCAGGGTTGTTGAGAGGGGAAAAAATACATATTTTTACCGGCAAAAAAAACCCTTCTGTCAAATGAAAAAGTCAAGTCAGCTGAAATAATAAAAACGATAATTTTTTCTCTTAAATAACCAAAACATGCAGCTAAAATAACAGCAACAGACGTCACAAAGATAATTTTTACGTCCTCTCTCAAACTTGCTCGCACTTATTGCAACTGCATCATCTGAACTCAACTTTCAAAATCATCTTCTATTTCAATAATATTAATGACCCAATAACACAACATATTCAGGTCAGCTCGCATCAATGCTATTTAAAAAGTATCTTCTCCATTGCTACTAAGCACAAAACTATAGTAGCATCCAAACCTAGAGCACAAAATATCCAAATCTCTATTTTCTTAAAAATGCTCGTTTAATTTCTATAAAATTTTCACAGAATATGCTTTGAAATTTGCTTCTGATATTGTTTAAGTTTCATTTTTATAGAAAAGGGCCTAAAAGATTGAGCTACGGAGTGTATTTGAAGAAAGGTGACGCTCAAAACTAGAGAACAATAGCTTATAACTTTGTGTTTACACGTAAAAATTCCTAACGTGTCTCTGACATCAATCTCCCATGTATATTGTAGACTCCTCGTAAGGGTATTGCCCATTTATCAGTTTGGGGAAACGAGTTATGGTTAACAAATTCTTCCGAAAGCAGGGAATGAACAGAAATGGAATTATTCATCGAATCGAATCGATGTATATAGAAAGAACAGAGAGGGATCACTGTGTAACACAGGCGATAAGGTAGTCGTAGAGGAAAAGGGTACGGAAATAACTTAAAAGGGGATAGGAAGAGTTGATAGGTCGGTGGATGGACACCGATGCGTGGTGTAGTTGGGTGTGTCTCAGGGTGTTCATGAGTGGACGACGGTTGGGGGGTGGTCAGGAAGGAGGTCGTGTCTGCATAGTCGGAAACGCGTTATTCATGATGCTCTTAACTTATGCTTAGAATGGTATGGGTTGCAGGTGGTCATGGGCTGCCGGGTGTCGCAGTGGCATCGCAACATACAGTCTTGCGTGTAGTGCGGTATATATGGGGTCTCTGGCGAGTTTCCCGAGTTGTTTTGTGAGTCTAATGTGAGCGTATGTGTTGAGAGGTGCTAATTTGTTATTGTCCTGTAGTGTGAACATTGCTGAGTACAATGGAGAGCGGCAAGCGCGCTTCACAGCAGAGATCTGAATGCGCTGAGCTTTATTCTGCCGCGTGACACACGCAGCTACGAGTGGCAGTGGGGCGTACGTGAGAAGAGGTCACAAGAGTGTTTTATATAGGTGTAACGGTAGTTTCTTGCCTAGAGGGTTGAATTTGCGCAGCATTTTATTTGTGCGAGTGGCTCTTGCTTGTATTATATGCTGGTGTATATTGAGCCCAAGGGACTTGTTAAAAGTTAACCCAATAATTTTTGTCTGTTGTGTGTAGTTGAGCCTTGTTGGGTTTAGGTCGTTCCTGTCTGGTGTGTATAAGAAAATTTGTAGGTTATGCATGTAGTGATCCCTTGGGCCGAAAAGTGTCATCTGTGTCTTCTGAGGATTCGTGGCAATCAGCCATTTATCCTGGTATTCTGTCTTTTCGTCTAGTATTATTTGTGCGTGATGCGCGATCTCGTCTGATCGGCCTCTGTTGACGAGGATGGTCTCGTCATCGGCGTAGGACACTGTGTAGATGTTATGGCAGTTCGGGTGGGCGTGCGGTGTCTTTTGTGTACATGATGTAAAGTGTGGAGGCCAGTACGCTTACTTGGACAACACTTGAACAAGATGTGAACGGTTGTAATAGGGTAGTGTTGCATTTATGTGACATCTACGTTCAGTGAGGTAGTGCGAGAGGAGCCTTCTGGTGCAGAGGTAACTCCGTATTGTTGGCGAGTTTCCAACGGAGTCCCTCGTGCTACACCTTACCAAAGGCCTTCTCCAAGTCCTTGTTGATGGAGAGTGTCTTTTGTCGTACCTGGCGCCTTTTTTGTATAATGTCGTGAACGATTATCACAGCTGCCTGAGTGGACCGGCCCCTCCTGAACCCATATGGGTGGAGGGAGAACTAGTCCCTCTCTTGCAGGTAGTCTCGTTGGTGGCAGTTGATCATACGTTTGAGTATTTTGCCTAGGTGCTCTAATAAAGCAATAGGCCTGTAATTTTTGGGGTGTTTGGTGTCTTTGTTCATTTTGTGTAGAAGTATGTTGTGAGAGACTTTGAATATTTTGGGGAAGTGGCCTGAGGATAGCGAGGCGTTGAATAGGTGTGTAAGTGTAGGGTATATATTTGCAGGAATGCTGTGTATTAATGCGGCTGGTAGTCTGGAGGGGCCGGGCGTGCGTTTTGATGTTGTTTTAATGTAGTTTTTTGTTTCCTCGTCGGTAAAGGGAGGGATCAATGTAGATGTGTTGTCGAGCAGCTCCATTCGTATCAGGGAGACGGGCGTTCGCTCGTGAGAGTGATCCCGACACCACTCCTGGACTTCCTGTAAGTGCTCTTGCGCGTGTGGTTTGAGTGGGTTGTGTGTGTGTGTGTGTATTGTGTCTCAGTATGACCTAAATGCATGAAGGATAAAGTTGATCCCTGTGAGTGTTTGGTTATTTACTTGGATTGGTGCCTCAGATCTTTTTTAAGCGTTGCCAGAAGAAAGAAGAGTCAGTATAATGAGTGTCTTCCGTGATGCGGAAGACCTCTCGCCACTGTCGGTTCCTATCTAATTGCACGCACCGTACGATGCGGACACCTAGGTGAGTGATGTTGTGTTGTCGTGGGTCTCTGGTGTAGTGATTGTTGTACTGTTTGATGAGTCTCTAAGTATGTATTGAATATGTGAAGTGTTTTATACATGTGTAGGTTTTGTGTAGTGTGGGTAGGTCGCATGCTGCGGTGGGGAGGAGTGCGGGTCTCCTGTGTGTATGCTCGACGAATAGAGTGAACACCTTCTCGGGGAAGGTGATCTGTTCTAGACCGTGCGAGGCAAACAGTGAATTGAGTATGTTTGCGTATAGTCTGGCGTCACCCCTCGACATGTATTCCACCGTTGAAAGCAAGGCGGCCAGGTGTAGCTTTATACTTATATGAGGGCATTTAAGGTTGACAGCGACATGGTCGCCGCCGCAGTTTGTGCAGAGGGGTGAGGTGGCTATGCAGGTGGTGTAGTGGTGGCCCACTACACTACACCTTGAGCAGACCAGGTCTGCCTGGCAATTTCGTGTCTCGTGTCCGGTTTTGTAACACCGGTGTCACTGTGTAGGTTTTATGTTCAACTGTGGCTCGATGTTATTTGGATATGTTAGTGTACTGCAGAACTTGAATCCTTTGTTTAGCAGCCGTGTTTTGTTTTGTTCATTCGACAGTGTAATTACTGCCCATTGTTTTGCTCGTTTGTAGTAGAAGTCTCTGATGACCTCCTCCCATACTTCTATCTGAGGTGTGTGCGGTGGTCATCGGTGCAGAATGCCGATAATAGAGTGTTGGTCTTGAGGATTCATATTTGGTGTTTCATGTGTATACCGTCAAGTAGTTTTATGTGAAGGTCTTGTGCGGCGAGTATATTAGACGCAAGTTCGTGAAACTTGACTGCGTACTTCTGTGAGCGAATAACGTTGTATACAAATCTTCGTGCAAAGTCGGTGACTGCGATCACTGCAATTCGAAGTACATCGACGTAACCTCTACAACTCTGTCAAGGCGACTGACAGCCCACCTTTAATATAGCGTGATTAAAAAACACGCTTACTCTCATGGCACTACCATAACCAGTTAAAAACTAAATAAGGACACCTCAATCATCTTGAGACTCCAAAACCGCAGAAAATTGCGGATGGCCGAAGCCGTAATTATTCAAATGAAGAAACCGCCAAATAACGTGCAATTTCAGCCGGAAACCATACTCCCAACATCTCGGTGTCTCCAAGTTGACCGTCGTTAAAAGAAGCACATTTTCAAAGTTTCATTTTCTTTTTCCTCCCTTGCCAGAGAACTAGATCAGAGCGA
Source organism: Ceratothoa steindachneri (assembly GCA_963969495.1). Taxonomy (NCBI): domain Eukaryota; kingdom Metazoa; phylum Arthropoda; class Malacostraca; order Isopoda; family Cymothoidae; genus Ceratothoa; species Ceratothoa steindachneri. Next base: position 192,951,726 of record OZ018321.1, on the reverse strand, counting down.
CAAATAGTCAGACTTTGAATTTGAATTGTTGTAAGAGTCTAGGTGTGGGTAGGGTATAAAGAAAGGGTGTGGGGACAGATAGCGGAAAATAGACAAGTGGTGAAAAGAGAAAGAAGTGTGGTAGGGCGCAAAGATATGCTAAGAGCGTGGTGTTCAGGCGTATCACTTTTAACATATTTTTTTTGTTTTTTGGTTCCTTTGTTGTCTTTGAGTTAGTGTATATAATAAGGCGTTCGAGCTATTGGGCTTCAAAAAATTAATGTTCTTGGGTATGATATGCTCATTTGCTCTTGTGGTAATAAATTACTCTAATCACTTTAGTGTTGTGCTTAGTGTCTTTGTTTTTTTGTATATTATGTAGTGAGTGTAAATCGTGTCTTTTTTTTTGTGTGTGTTATGGGGGAGGGGCGTTCTTCGGTATCTTGGGGTCTTTATCGGTGAATTCTTGTATAGATCGATGAGGTTTCATAATTGGGTAATCCTTTTTCTTGGTCGGTTTCATTGGTCGTGATAAAAACATTCTTATTTTCATGCGTAGAACTGCACTTCTGCTCCGCCAGCTAAAAGCCCAGCGGAGCTTGAAAATCTAGCTCAAATTATGCCTCTTTTGTTTAGGTTAATCATTTGGACGATCTCATCGTCCAATTCTCCATTAACGATTTTCTGCATATTCCTTGTCCGTTATTCTATGACAACGTTAATGAGACTTATCCCAGCCTTCCGGTGCAGCGTTTAGTGGCGTCTTCTCTCTCGCCTGTATGTACCTATAATTAGGTACATACATTTATTCTGCACCAGTTGTAGTTTCCTCTTTTGTGTCTTCGAGAGACATGAGAGGGCGGAGGCGAGGCATAGCAGCGTCGATCTTACAAGTGCATTGTAGATTTTTTATTATTGATTTTACGAAGATTTCTGAGTATGTATAGCGTTTTAACTAGAACAGGGGCCTTGGTGATTATCTCTTGGGCGTGCTTCTTGTAGCCGGCTGAAGTAATCTTTATTCAGAGTACATTTCACATCGTAGTGTAGGGATAACGTCTATCCCCCACCCTGACGTCGTAAAGTAGTCTCCTGCCATTTCTGCTGGTGTCATACGAGCTTGCCAAGGCTAATTCCTCCATGGACAAGTGATTATCTGGGTAAAATCATCGGTGAATTGAATGTTGAAAGGACAAAAGCAGGGTATAACAGCGTCGATCTTACAAGTGCATTGTAGATTTTTTTATTATTGCTTTCACGAAGATTTCTGAATATGTATAGAGTTTTTTACTGCAGCAGTGGCCTTGGTGATTCTCTCTTAGACGTGCTTCTTGTACCCGGCTGAAGTAATCTTCATTCCAAGAACATTGCACTCCGTGGTGTAGGGATAACGTCTATCCCCCAAACTGACATCGTAAAGTAATCTTCTGCATATTGGGACTACTTTGAACTTTTCCTGGTTGGTGCGGATTTTCCATCGGGCCTTGTTGCTGTTGAAGTTTTCAATTTTTGCTGCTGTCATGCGAGCTTGCCAAGGCGCATTCCTCCATGGACAAGTGATTATCTTGGTGAAATCATCGGGGGATTGAATGTTGAGGCAAGTGGGGCTTACAGAGGTTGGGATATCAGCGGTGTAAAACCAGTAGAGAGTGGAGGAGAGGCACCCCCCTGCGGGAGGCCCCCAGTGAGTGGAAACTTTGGTCCGTCCGTTCACCCTAAGCTGATGTACACCGCTCTTTCCATGACATAGTCACATAGGGTTCTTTTTAAGTTTTCACTTAGGTTCAGTCGTAAGATCTTGTACTGCATTTCCCGTTGCCACACCTTATCAAACGCTTTTGATACATCCCGCTAAACAATGTTCACTTAACTTCTTTCCCGTTTTGCTTGGGCTAGCTTTTTTGTGATTACTTTAATCGCCATCTCCGTACTTCGCTTCCTCCTAAACCCGAATTGACGTGGGTTGAAGAGGGAGTTCTCCTCCAGGTAAGAAACCAGTTTTCGGTTGAGGATCTTCTCGAAGAGCTTCCTGCCTAATTCTAGAAGTGAAATTGGCCGGTAGCTCTCCTTCAACGTTGGGCCCTTTCCGTGCTTACAGGAGAAAATCATCTTAGTGTTTTATAAGCATCTGGAAAGTATCCCGTGTTCAGACAGGCATTAAATCTTCTTCTCATTCGTTCGATGATAATGGCTGGTGCCTTTTCAAGGCTTAACTTTGTAAGCATCAATTTTCCTGGGGTTTTTTTGTCGGAATGAGCGGAGCGCGCCGAGTAGTTCTCCTTTGGTAATCTCGGCGTCTCCGTCGCGCTGTCTATCCACCTGGTGGCGAGGGTGCGTCTTGTGCATTTTTTTCATTAAACTCGTCTATGGTGTTGCTTTCAAACTCTAGGTCATAGTCTTCGTTTTCCTCCTCAGTTATGCTGAAGATTTTCCCTCAATAACTTCGAAATATCTCTTCAATTCTTCTTTCTTTCGTTTCGATGTTTCCATCTTCTTTTTGTAACTTGATCTTATTCTTCCCAGTCGATCCTTTGAGATTTCAGATCTTTTTCCAAAAATCTTTGGGAGTTGCTTCGTGATCGAGGCTATCGATCGCATCCTATTGTCTCCATTGTTGTTCGAGGGTCAACTGGTTGAGTTATTCTTTGATTTCTTTACTTCGTTGGATTGAGTTAACTGATGAATTCTTGATGTTGAGTTCAACCAATAATTTCAGCTTACGGTATAAACCCTTCATGTATTCCGTCTATCTGTAGGTAGAGATGGTCATATACTCGCATTTAGGAATACAAGCCCTATCTACGCTGATGAGATGGTTGTTGAGGTCGTCGAGTGCCTCGTCGATCTCATCGAGAATTGCCTCGTCAAATTGGGTGGATCGTAAGCCTCGAGAAGGCGCGCATACCATGTCCAGTCTGCTCTTCTGCAGTTCTTTCTGACTACAGCTGGAACTTGTATAGGATTCCTGTTGATAGTGAGTAGGATCCCTTTATGGTTACTACATGGTACATGGACCGGTTCCATGTAGTAATTGAACGGCAGCTGATGTTTCGACAGACAGATGTCTGGTTTTGTGGCACTTGCTTCTCTGACAAAGGTGGGGATGTGGGGGCTTATTTGATGGGCAACATTTCTGTCCAACAATAGGTTCAGACTTCTTCCTATAGCTTTGAAGGTCCTGTAACCGGATTCTCGGCATCTGGCGTTCAGATCTCCCATTAATATAGTGGGGGCTCTTCTGCCAAATAGACCAGTGAGAGTGTGAATTGGTAACACGTCTCTCCTTGGTGGTTGATATCCGGTAGCAATGACTAACTTTCCTATGTCGACCTTGACCTTAATCGCGAGGTAGGATTCTTCTAGATTTCTGATTTGCCTGTATTTAATCCCTTTCTTTATTGCAAGAGCGGCACTGTCAACATGTTCCTGCGAATAATTCGTAATCAACCCATCGTAGTTCCAGATTTTCATTTCTGCACTACACGTGTCGATCCCGTGTTTCGAAATTAAGATGATGTCTGCATCAATTTCTCTGAATACATTCCGGTAAAAAGTCCTTTTCGTCGTCCAGCCGTTGGTATTAATTTCCAATATCTTCAGTGCGTTCCGTAACATGGTGAATTGTTTTTACCTATGCTTCTTCTTATTCTTCTTTTTCTTCTTGGGGGTTGGCTGGGTGGTTTTGGACCTGCTCTTCGTTGCTCGTGTACAGTTGCAGGCGCCCTCGTTGATGTCCGAAGAGGAGGATCTCTCTTCAGTATCAGCCTTTTCATCTTCCTCTTCATCGTCCTCTTCGGATTCTTCCGATGAGGGAACTTCTACGATCTTCTCCAGTCCAGATTTGACATGATTGTTCCTGATGACTGATTTCTTGAATACTTTGGATCATTCGAAGTCTGCAGGTATGATTACTGTTGGGCGATTGTTGCTTTTAAGAATGTATTGAGTACCTGGTTGTAGCAGCAAGGCTTCACTGCATTAGCGACATTTTCGTGGGTAATGCAGATCAGTATCTTTGCACTTAGATCTCCTGCGATATTCATCTGTGTAGGTGCAGGTGCAATTTTTATTTCTCCATTCTTCTTGGCGGCGTTCGCGTAGGTCAACTCCTTGGCTTTCTTCTCTTATTCCTCCTTCCTTTTAATGATGTCTTGGTACCTTGGGCAGTACAGGGCCATGGTCCTATGGTCCCCTTTACGATTGAGAGATTTCTTCGTAGTGCTCTCGCACATATAAAATCGGTGTCCATCTGTGGCGCATTCACTGCACCACAGTTTTTTTGGTTCAGGCATGTCGTTGTTGTCTGGTCCTCGAGTTTATAGCATACAAATCACATTTGTATGCTATTAAATTTCTCTCGTTGGATGTTATCTCCTGGGATTCTCATATTGAAAACAAGGATTCCGTCCGTCGTCGCTTTTCTGGCCATGTGAGTGTTGGCGAACTTTATTTTAAACACGTGGGTGTGTTCACGGAATTTGATTACCTCCTGGACTTTCGCTCACGGGTTGCTCTTTTGGATCTCCTCTTTCAAGTGTTTGGTCGAGTTTTCACCGACCCAACTCTCCACTTTGCGGCAAATGATTTTGCGGTTCGCTGTCAATTGTAGGGGGGTCTTTGCCTCCAACCCAATGCGTTTGAGTGTGGTAGCTCCTTCTTCAGACAGGTACCGGTCCACATCTCTTGTCTCTGCACAGATGTCAATGAAACCTGATGAAACTTCAATAAGTTTAACCAGTGCCACCTTGTGTTTGAGATAGAGGGTTTCGCAAAGTTCTTTCTTTTCCGGGGCATTTTCTCCTTGTATGGTCTTGAGAAGCACCCTCTTAGTGAGCGTCTCCATAGTCTTTCACGTCCTTCTACTAAGTCCTCTTGCGATGTCTTCTTTTCTGAAACCAAAGTGTAGTTATAGTATATGGAGTGAAAAAGGAAGTTATGAGGGGGTAAAGGAGTATCGATTAGTGTAGATAGGTTGGTGTACGAGTCCAAAAAATTGTGAAAAAACGCCCCTGTCCATTTTCCAGTTGCTCCCCCGCTCGTTTGCTACCAGGATGAGGTGCTTAAGCCCTCATTGAATTATGAATCCTCGTCGACAAAAAAGTATTATCTCTTTTTGAAGGATGAAGCGAAATTCAGAAAAAGAATTCAAGAATAGGCTCTTTTCTAAATAGGCGGTGCTCAAAGTCCGTTACACTCTATTTCTTTTCATTCTCCGAAGATGACCGGCCACGGTCGAAAGACATCTCTAAATAAAATATGTCTTTTGTGAATGTTTTTCCTCGCCTACAAGACCCAGACTAAAAAGTTGTAAGAAAAATAAAAAGAATAAAAGGGAAAATCAATAACGCTGCCACTGCATGTATACAACATTGCCTCTAACCTATATATATATATATATATATATATATATATATATATATATATATATATATATATATATATACATAATATTGAGGATAAATCCCAGAGCCACCAGAAACGGATGCAACATCCTTCAATTTCTTACTACGTTTCGAAAAATACAAGTTTTCATTTTCAGGCGAGAATAAGTTTACTAATGTTAATACATTTGAAGAAACTTGAAAAGGCCAACAAGACATTGAATTATTTTAAAAGGTGACCAATTATAAAATATCAATAAAATGTACTATGAGTTAAAATTTTAAATATGACTTTACAATAGATAAATTTGCTTTAAAACTGACTCAAAAAATTAGTTAATCAATTTAAAGTTTAATTCAGGAATTAATTAAAAACTATAAGAGAAATTGAACTGGCAATAGTTAAAGATACTAAATTTAAACTTTGTTTTTAATTTTGTAAACACTATAGGAGTTAAAAACATTTAATATAAAAACGGTTAACTTTGGTACTTACTAAAGTGGATCCATCCTAGAGAGGGAATGGTGGGTTTAACAAGGGGCTATTATTTATAGGTTACAGTGACACTTGGGAGAGAGGAACCTCAACTAACCAAACAGTAGTTTAAAAACCAACCAACTAACAACTGTAGTTGAACATAGTTAAGTAATAAAGATATTGCGCTTAAATCTTCATTGACTGTAGATTTGTAATGTTTGATATATAAAGATTCGAGGGTTCTTAGGCAATGTTGGTTGTTGTTAAAGGCTAATACTTGAAAATTAGCAATAGAAATGTCAGTTTTACATCTTATGGCGAGTTCCTTAATAGAAGACTTTTTTTTATTTAAGATTTTGTTTGTGCGCCAACTAATCCCCATATGAGCAGAGAACCTAGCTCCAAGAGACCTGACAGTGCTGCCAATGTTAGAGACTCCAGTACAACTGGAACATTTAAATAAATAAACATTATCACTGAGGAACTACAAAGAGAGATGATCTTTACTGCTAAAAAAATTCCTATCGATAATTAGTTTATAAAAACTATTTAGGGGGTTGATTTGGGGAAAATATCTTTTAAAAATGAATAGGATTTTTCTTTTAAAAGTATCGTTTAAAAAACCCATCTCTGAAATTTGTAAATATATGGGCAATTTAGAAACTTCTATGCGGGGTTGAGGGGGCTCAATGAGATTATCAAGTAGCATTTTTAAAACTCAATCATATAGGTCAGAAGGAAATAATTTTTTTAGAAAATATTTCCTAAGAAAAATAAATTCATTATGGATTAATTGGTGGGTGAATGTTAGCGAGAAACTTCTATGTATTAAAGTTTTTACTGTGGATATTTTGTATCTAGACTCACAAAAACTAAAGTAGTTCAAAACTAGTCCTATGAGAGTTTTTTTCGGTATATGGTTGTTTAAATTTTTTGCTGGTCATTATCTCGAGTGGCTAAAAGATCATAAAAGGGTATCTTATCATATGACTCTACTACCATGGTGAATTTGATTTGGGGGTAGAAAGTGTTAAAAAAATATAAGAAAAGTTGGCTATGTGCAGGATTATTGAAAATTGCAAAGGAATCATCAACAAAACAGCGGTAGAAGACGAGTTTGTAATCTAAATTAGTAGAAAACATTTCATCTTCAAGATGTGTCATAACAAAGTCAGCTGCAAGTGGTCCCATTGGACAACCCATTGCAACACCATATATATCTATATATATATATATATATATATATATATATATATATATATATATATATATATATATATATATATATATATATATATATATATATATACGTGAAAGATAATGGTAAACTACAATATTTATATTAAGATTTTATTTATAATTATCGGACTAGTTTAAAAGATTTAGAAAGGACAATTAGGGTCTTCGGTGCTTAAAATCGTCCAGGAAGAAGAATCAGTTCAGCGACGGATCTGCCGAAGGAAGCTTTGGCCTCGATAATAATAACAATACCTAATATTATAATAATTGCAATAATAATAATAAATATAATTTGCACTTCCACTTTGTTTCTTTATTAAGTTTGGCAAAAAAACGATTTCCAAGTTAAACGTGAATTTCATTTAAAGGGCGATGGGCGGGAGCAGTAAGGTGCTTAAGCACTCATTGGATTACGAATCCTCGTCAAAAAATAAGTATTATTTCTTTTTGAATGGTGAAGCGAAATTCACCAAAAGACTTCCAGAATAAGGTCTGTTCTATGTAGGTGATGCTCAAAGTCCGTTACTAAGCAAGTAAAAATGCTTTATCCGTAGGTTGTCAGCAAAGCGTATGATTCGAATATTCGGCTGTGGTTCCTGAATTATTCATAAATTGCTGCAGTATTTATAGTATTTCTACAAGAACATAGATATTAGAAAAACTAGCCAATCATGGCACGGGAAAATTTTAAGGGGAAACTAAGCGCTACAAGAAACATATAATATTAGAAGGCTCAGATTCTCTACCTACCTATTTATTTATATTAAGAAAAAAAAGACTAAATAAATAAATAAATAAAGTTCAAAGAAAAAGGAGAGAGGAAAAATCAAAAGAAAAGGTAGCATTGCGGCCAAACAAGCACCTGAAGAAAACACTGATGATGCACAAGAAGAGACAAGACAATATATGAAAAAGGAAGTACCTAAGAGATGCCCTCTACACCAGGGCAAGCCTCAACATCTATTTACCTATATTTATCTTCTACACTTTTTCACTATTTATACATCAAATTAAATCAAAATCAATCTACCTACCTTCGAGAAGATCCTCAACCGAAAACTGGTGTCTCTCCTGGAGGAGAACCCTCTCTTCAACCCATGTCAATTCGGGTTTAGGAGGAAGCGAAGTACGGAGATGGCAATTAAAGTCATCACGGAAAAACTAGCCCAGGCAAAACATGAAAGCAGTTACGTGGACATTGTTTGTCGGGATGTATCGGAAGCGTTTGATAAGTTATGGCAACGGGGAATGCAGTACAAGATCTTACGACTGGGTCTAAGAGAAAATTTAGAAAGAATTCTCTGTGACTATGTCATGGAGAGAGCGGCGTACATCAGTTTAGGGTGCACGGACGGACCAAAGTTTCCACTCACTGCAGACCTCCCGCAGGAGATTTGGTGCCTGTCCCCAACTCTCTACTTGATTTACAACGCTGATGTCCCAACCTCTGTAAGCCCCACCTGCCTCAACATTCAATTCACCGATGATTTCACCCAGATAATCACTTGTCCATGGAGGAATGAGCCTTGGCAAGCTCGTATGACAGCAGCAGAAATACAAAACTTTAACACCTACGAGGCCCGGTGGAAGATCCGCCCCACCAAGAATAGTTCAAAGTAGTCCCCATAGGAAGGAGACTACTTTACGACGTCAGGGTGGGGGATAGACGCTATCCCTACACTACGATGTGAAATGTACTTTGAATAAAGATTACTTCAGCCGGCTACAAGAAGCACGCCCAAGAGATAATCACCAAGGCCCCTGTTGTAGTTAAAACGCTATACATACTCAGAAATCTTCGTAAAATCAATAATAAAAAATCTACAATGCACTTGTAAGATCAACGCTGCTATGCCTCGCCTCCGCCCTCTCATGTCTCTCGAAGACACAAAAGAGGAAACTACAACTGGTGCAGAATAAATGTATGTACCTAATTACAGGTACATACAGGCGAGAGAGAAGACGCCACTATACGTTGCACCGGAAGGCTGGGATAAGTCTCATTAACGTTGTCATAGAATAACGGACAAGGAATATGCAGAAAATTGTTGATCGAGAATTGGACGATGAGATCGTCCAAATGATTAACCTAAACAAAAGAGGCATAATTTGCGCCAGATTTCTAAGTTCCGCTGGGCTTTTAGCTGGCGGAGCAGAAGTGCGGTTCTACGCATGAAAATAAGAATGTTTTTATCAAGACCAATGAAACCGACCAAGAAAAAAGATTACCCAATTATGAAACCTCATCGATCTATACAAGAATTCACCGATGAAGACCCCAAAATACCGAAGAAGACATAAAAAAAACCCCCAAAAACAAAAGACACGATTTACACTCACTACATAATATACAAAAAAAAACAAAGACACTAAACACAATACTAAAGTGATTACAGTAATTTATTACCACAAGAGCAAATGAGCATATCATACCCAAGAAAATTAATTTTTTTGAAGACAAATGGCTTGAACTACATATTATATATATTAACTCAAAGATAATAAAGGAACCACAAAACTAAAAACAAAATAAAATGAAAAGCGATAGGCATGATCTCCACGCTCTTAGCATATCTTTGCGCCCTACCACACTTCTTTCTCTTTTCACCACTTGTCTATTTTCCTCTATCTGTCCCCGCACCCTTTCTTTATCATCTAACCACACCTACACTCTTACAACAATTCAAATTCAAATAATTCAGGAACGCTTTTCTCTCTTTACGTTCTGGTAAACTATTTCCCTTATAAAGGAGCTATAGCTTTGTGAAAGTTTGAATACGCGAGTACGTGAAAACTTATCGCAAAAAACTTTTGACGTCGATGCACCCAATATAGATATGTGCTTAGTCAGATTGGAAAGACATCCTGTGGCTAATAGACGATATCCAGAAAAGCATCCCGCTACCCCCCCTCCCCGCCTGAATAAAAAGTCCTTCCTGGCTTGTCATAGTGATATGCTGTGCTAAACCCTCCCCATTCCTGCCCCACCGTGACTTGGCTTTGTGAATATGACTCTACACATCTAGCTCCGTTGCAAATGTGCCACTCTACTTAGAAAGGGCATAATTACAAAATTTGGGGAAACGAGGTCTGAGGCTTAGCCCGCTGTGGAACCCAAAGGAAGGAGCAAACCTGGATTGGGACTCAGTTACCAACTCCGGGAGGATTAATACCCTACCCTGCGGCACTGTCCAAGAACGCAGAGGGAGATACCACCACCTTTGTGAGAAGTAGGCTATAACTGAGAAATACCTAAAACCCAATAGAGGAGGCGTCACCCCGACTGGAGTCAGTTAATTTGGGATCCATTCATCATTAATTCCTCGATGTTTTCACACCCTCTGAGGAGACCAACCAGGCCCATACTCTCTAATCATCATCACATCCGAATCATTTTCACGGGGTCGTTATCGTCAGCGCGGTTGTCCCTCTCTAAAGAAAGGAAAGTAAGTTTTAAAAACCGATCCTCAATGGTACATAACAATACATCCACACTCACTCCTACACATAACAGACAAAACACCCACTACCAACAATGAACACACACTTCTCAACCTAGCCGCTACACATGACACCCCCATACAAACATAATAAAGACTCACACAGGCCACAAAATCGTCTTCCGCTCACAGGAGGACTCAGTCAAGTTCCAGGAACTTACGTCTGGCACACTCGCCCCAAAGACCTTCACACAATACTAGCCGACGGTGTACAAAAGAAACGCCAAATACGAGTCCTCAAGACCAACCCCCTATGGTTGGCTTTCTCTACGGATGACCTACACACACACCTCAGACAAAAGTACAAAACAATGGGCAGTAATTACACCGTCCGATGAACAAAACACAACATTGCTGGTAGATCAAGGCATCAAGGTCTGCGGCACACTAATACATCCACATAACATCGAACCACAGCTGAACATAAAACCCACACAGTGACACCGGTGTTACAAAACCGGATACGAGACACAAAGTTGCCAAGCAGACCTGGTCTGATCAAGGTGTAGTGTAGTGTAGTAGGCCACCACTACAGCAGCTGCATAGCCACCTCACCCCTCTGCACAAACTGTGGCGGCCACTATGTCGCCGTCAACTCTAAATGCCCTTACCTAAGGAAGGCCCGTTCTGACGCCTTAGCGGCAATACGGCGTCCACAACCCACCAACACAACCACACACTCCGACTTCGCCCCCGCCCCTCCTCCCGTCACAAGAACATTTGCTGCTGCTTCCGGCGCAACGCTGTCCACACCACCCCCTGTCGTACCCCAGACACACCCTACCCCAGCCGCAACCTAAACTCACCCACATGTTTCGACAACCACCCCCACCCAAACACCCTACACCCAGAGACCCCCACTACTGACGACACCCAACCTGCCCCTACACCACACACCCAAAGCTACACCTGGCCTCCTTGCTTTCAACGGTGGCAAACGATATGTCGAGGGGTGAGGCCAGACTATACAAAAACATACTAAATACACTGTTTGCCTCGCACGGTTTAGAACAGATCACTTTCCCCGATAAGGTGTTCACTCTATCCGTCGAGCATACACACAGGAGACCCACACTCCTCCCCACCCCTATGGGCACGAATACCTTCCCCCCTGGACCTACCGCCCCCTCACACCACAACCCCCACCTTAAACCACCCTCCTACCTCCTCCCGCCCTTCTATCCCTGCCCCTCTGGCCACTATACCCTCCTTACCTGCCCCTTTGCCCACTGCTCCCACCTCTCTTCCTACCGCCTCCTCTCATCCCTCCGCAGCTACCACTCCGTCCTTCTCTATACCTAAACTCTGTCCTACCACTAGTACTCCTACTTCGGTAGCCTCAGCTTCCCCCTATTGCCAACAACCCCTCTTCTACCGCCCCCCTTCTGACAGCCTCCCACCACACTCTCACTGATACCACAAGCGCGACCTCCTCCACCTCCATCACGCCCACCACACCCTCCACAACACTTCGCATTAAATATAAAAAATCCACCACGAAACCACCTCCCACCAAACACAACCAAGCATAAAGCCGACGAATTCCCTCCTTGCTGTTCCTTCCTCTCCTCCTTCCATCCCTCGTTCCTCGCCATCCCAAGCTCCTCTCCCTCCCGACACTCCTCTTATTATAATCTTCACCTCCCCTACTATCTCTAGTATCCCATCTACTAGCTCCACTCCCTCCTCCTCTGCTCTTAACTCCATCTTCCCCTTAGACTCTACTCTCTCCAACCCTCCTTCCACGACCATCAAGCACTCTCCCACCATCTCTAACCCTCCTTCCACACAACACACTCTCCCCTCTACCAATGCCTGCTCACCTAATAACACAAGTCACAACCTCTCCACTCCCATTAAACCACAGCCGACACGCGTGATGGTTTTCGTTCCCCACGCCTCCTGTGAAATAACCGAGGAGAGGGAAACGGTCGGGGCTAAATCAGCCCCACGCGCACTCCGCCCACGTCAATACGTCGCCTCAACATAATACAATTAAACGTATGCAGTTGTCACGGTATTCGCCATACTATTCCCAACTGGGTCCTAAACACACAAAGACCTGCCATAATAATCTTGAACTCGACCAGTCTAGACCCTCCCAACAACAGACTCCGCATTGCAGGCTACCACACATATCTAACTCCCAAGCGCTACACCTAGGATGAGCAATCCTAATAAAGCGTTATAAGCACCACTCCCTCATTCAAACACGCGATGACTCTTTTCTAGACTGCAAGGTACAGACAAGCTCTGGCCCCATCCTAATGGCCACGCATTACAGACCACCACGACTACAATTAAACAGAGAAGTCCCACTCTGGGCTCTATCAAACCACAACCTACCTATCTTCTTTGCGGGGGACCTCAACGCTTTCCACCCAACACTCATTTCTAACACCACAAATAATGCAGGAAGGTACTTGGCCGGTGCCCTGTAGAGTTATCGCTGCGAACAAATCGGCCCGGCATTCCCCACATTCTTCGGTGCTCACGGAGGAACCACCACTCCGAACGTGGTCTTCCGCTACGACCACGCTACACGCTTCTATACTCACATCTCACCGGGTCCTCATGTACACTCTCACCACATACCGATATGCCTTATCATATCCACATCTCCCATACTCATACCCACACCACCTCTCTTCTACTTCAAAAACAAGAACTGGAAAGAGTTGAAGAGACACAACAGAAAACACGCCACAAAACCTAGACCTAGACAACACCAATCCAGATCTGTTAGACGACCACTGGTGCTCAATCTTTAACACTATAACCGAAGCACGTGACGTACACACACAACACAAAACCTACACATGTATAAAACACTTCACATATTCAATAAAAACTCAGAGACTCATCACACAGTACAACAATCACTACACCAGAGGCCCACGACAACACAACATCACCAATCTACGTGCCTGCATCCTACAGTGCGTGTAATTAGATAGGAATCATCAGTGGCAAGAGGTCGTCCGCATCGCGGATGACACTCATTACACTGATTCCTCCTTCTTCTGGCGACGCGTAAAAAAGGATGCTAGGCACCGATCCTCCCAAACTCATCACTCTCCAAGTAAATAATCAAACACTCACAGAGACCAACCTTATCCTCTACACATTTAGGTCCCACTGAGACACAATACACACACACACACAACCCACCCAAACCACAGGCACAAGCGCACTTCCTGGAAGTCCAGGAGTTGTGTCGGGCCAACGCTCACGAGCTAAGCCCCCCCCCCTCCCAGGTTACGAATGGAGGTGCTTGACAACACATCTACACGGCCAACTCATATCCCCGTCGAAGAAACAAAACACTGCATTAAAACAATACCAAAACGCGCACCCGACCCCTCCGGACTACCAGCCGCATTAATACACAACATCCCCGCAAACATATACCCTACATTTACACACCTATTCAATGCCTTACTAGCCTCAGGCCACTTCCGAAAAATATTCAAATTCTCTCACAACATACTTCTATACAAAATGAACAAAGACCCCAAACACTAAAAAATTACAGGCCTATTGCTCTATTAGAGCACCTATGCAAAATACTCGAACGTATGATTAACTGCCGCCTGCGCGACTACTTGGAAGAGAGGGACTGGTTCTCTCTCCACCCATATGAGTTCAGGAGGGGCCGGTCCTCTCAGGCAGCTGTAACCATCGTTCACGACATTATACAAAAAAAAGTGCCAGGTACGACAAAAGACACTCTCCATCAGCATAGACGTGGAGAAGGCCTTTGATAAGGTGTGGCACGAGGGAATCTGTTGGGAACTCGCCAACAATATGGAGTTACCTCTGTGTACCAGAAGGCTCCTCTCGCACTACCTCACTGAACGGAGATGCCACATAAAATACAACAATACCCTATCACAACCTTTCACACCACTCCCAGGCCTTCCTCAAGGAAGCGTACTGGCACCCACACTTTACATCATGTACACAAACGACACCCCACGCCCACCCGAAAACTGTCGTCACACCTATACAGTATCATACGCCGAAGACTCGACCATTCTCGTTAGCGGCCGCAGACCAGACGAGATCGCGCATCACGCACAAATAATACTAGACGAAAAGACAGAATACCAGGATAAATGGCTGATTTCCACGAATCCTCAAAAGACACAGATGACACTTTTCGGCCCAAGGGATTACTACATGCATAACCTACAAATTTTCTCACACACACCAGACAGGAATGACCTAAACTCAACAAGGCTCAACTACACACAACATACAAAAATCCTTGGGGTAACTTTTGACGAGTCTCTTAGGCTCAATTTACACCAGCACATAATACAAGCAAGAGCCGCACGCCCAAATAAAATGCTGCGCAGGTTCAACCCTGCGGGGAAGAAACTACAGTTACACCTATATAAAACACTCGTGTGACCTCTTCTCACGCACGCTCCACTGTCACTCGTTGCTGCGAGTGTTACGTGGCAGAAGAAGGCTCAGTTCATTTAGAACTCTGCTCTGAAGCGCGCTTGCCGCTCTTCCATGTACACGAGAATGTCCACACTGCACGACAACAACAAATTAGCATCTCTCAACACATACGCTCACATTAGACTAACAAAACAACTCGTGGAAACTCGCCAGAGGCCCCATATACACCGCACTACATGCAAGACTATATGCTGCGATGGCCCTGCAATACCCGGCAGCCCATGACCACCCGCAACCCATACCGTTCTACGCATAAGTTAGGAGCATCATGAATAATGCGTTTCCGACTATGCAGACACGATCTCAACCGTCGTCCAGTCATGAACACCCCGAGACACACCCAACTTCACCACGCATCTGTGTCTAGCGACCGACCTATCAACGCTTTCTTTCCCCCTTTCAAGTTATTTCCGTACCCCTTTCCTCTACGACTACCTGATCGCCTGTGTTACACAATGTTTCCTCTCTGTTCTTTTTATACACATCGATTTGATTCAATGAATAATTCATTCCCTGAAATTGACCTAACATGGTCGAAAGACGTCTAGTAATAAAGATTATCATTAGCGGATGTTTTTTCTCGCCTCGAAGACCCCGTTAAAAATCTTGTAAGAGGTATTAAGAAAATACAAGTTAAAATTAATAACGCTGCTACAGCTGTGGACTTCAATATTATATATATATATATATATATATATTTATATATATATATATATATATATAGAGAGAGAGAGAGAGAGATATATATATATATATATATATATATATATATATATATATATATATATATATATATATTAGAAATATGTAAATATAGACATAAGAAAGCATTACATCACACTAACTTCACGTTAACAAACCAACTTCAGACACTTTTCACCTGAACCCAAGTCTTACTTACAAAATGAAAACATTTCACACCGTGCTTTCTATTGATTCTATACCATAATGTAACATCTGATTTTCACCATTGAGATCAATCATATTCAACATTCGCTTTCTATTACCCACATTAAAACGTTCATTAAAATGCGCTCATTATCTACCTTTATCTCCCCTACTATTCTCAAGTACTCTTCCCGTCCTATCATTAATGTTCTCCGAGCTATTTTTCTTCTCTTCTTTCTTTAATTCCTCCCCAAATAACTTCCTGTTTCCATCCGGATCCTCATTCACCTTCCTTCTGCACATTTCATTTTCTGCATCTGACTCATTTTCCTCAACTGTACTACGAACCATGTACAATATATATTTCATATTTCCTCTTTATTCCACATCTCACGTTATTTATCTACTATTCATTCATCATTAAACTTTCTCTTTCCAGTTCTAGCTCATCCATATAAGCTTTTGCACCATTCAGGTGGCCAGGAAAGTCCCTACCCATCCATATATTATTATGTTCTACTTAGTTATAAATAATGTTTTTCTTCTTTTTCAGAGAAAATATGGCAGATGTAGGTCAATTTACACTTAAAGATCGTATTGTGACCAGTAAGTGGGTACAGAGAGCAACAATTCCTGTTGACACCCTGGATACAATAAGATATGAGGGTGGGAGGGACTTATGAGCCACCATGTACAATCACTTCCTTATTTTTCCGCATTTACAATCTCTTTATCTTCATTTATCTTCCATAATACGATTAAGAAAACCTTCCTCAAACTAGGTTTCAGGCTTTTCACATCCCTCTCCCTCCCCGCCGCCTCCAAAAGCATACTATCAATCATGAAAACACCCAAACTCACCCTCTACAAAGAAAACTAAAACGACAGTGTGTATGAAGGCACTTTCGCACCGAAGGGTATGCCCACTATCTTTCACAAAGAGAGAGTGGGAGAGATGTAGGGTGTAGTAGGGGCAAGATCCCCTTGCCCTTTTCATCACTTCTTAGCTTTCTTTTGTGGCATCTTGGAGAGACATTTTGAAACGACATAATTGTATGTAAATATTCTTTGTTGGCCATCTGTTTAGTTATTAATGGGTTGAGTGTATGGGTGCATGAAATAATCAAATTATTTTCGGATATCTGCTTTAACATAAATACTGCATTTATCGCACAAACCAAATTCTGACTATTTTGAATTTGGCCCAAAAATAATCACCTAACCAACCACATTCGACCAATGAATTTTAACACAGTAAAATGTAAGGGAGTGCACTAAATATAATATGTTTCACGTAGAAATTTAATCTTGAATAGACTCATGCAATTATTATTGCTTTGCATAGGATTTCTCGTGTACAGAAATCGCTGTTAGAAAGAATCAGTCTAAAAAGAAAGTCAACCGGATCAGTCAGATCTGAGAAGTCAGGTTTAGGTGCAAGTAAGCCAAAAAATAGCTTTGAGGATGGGGGTATAGAGGTCGTTTTTGAGGGCTGAATATGTTGCGTCTTTTCCGTGGCTTCTTATCTGGACTGAACTTCGCGCCTACCAGAGTTGGAGGAACTCACTACCCTGCCCTGCTTGGGGAAGTCTGTTTCCAAAAGATCTGAGGCCGGTGAAAGCTAAAGGAACAGAATAATCTATGTCCTTCGGACCGAATTCTCATCGTTTGCGCGATCTCATCCCGAGGATTCAACTAAGGTTGGAGCACAGGGAAATAATGTGACGAGTGACGAAATTCCTCATTGCTTGACCTGAAGCAAGCCAGGAAACTGTAATGAAGGCCTTTCTGTGCACGACATGGGCATGTGCGTGCAAATATGTAGGGTATAAAGAAACCACACTCCCACAATTATTATTGTACGAGTATACATACGAGAATAACTCATTTTAATGATTAAGATTTTTTTATATTTTCCGGGGACTGTCAGAGTCACAGATTAATATTGCATACCTTTAAGCTCAATGGTGAAAATAGAAGCGTTTCGTCTGTGTCGTGGTATTACATTACATTAAATCAATACCATATTATATCTATGGGGGAGGGACCAATAACTTAAAGGCGAACCGACAAGGGATGGAACGCCACGAGTTTCAACGCGCAGAACAGCGAGAAAAGAGTGCAACGAGGTCAGGTAAAATTTGGGCAATGGCAAAGCTCAAGGTTATTTAAAGAGGCATGTACAAAAAATACAATTTTATTTACATAAAATAAGAGAATTAATAGGCAAAATTAAATTGCTACATTAGGAGGGGGATTGCAGAGTTACGCATCAGACTCTGAAGTTAGAAATTAATGCGTTACAGAAGGAGACTATTCAAATGGGAAGGATTAACTCAAATGGGTTGCTGAAGGGGAAGAAGTGTTGGCTTACGGAGGATTCCTGGTCAGACGTCAGGGTAAGGTTTCACGGATGTCTTATGCAGGCAATAAACGTGAGGGCGAGAGCGCTCGGAGCTTCTGAGCGGGAAGTTGACGTGATGACTGTTCTCCAAAGGTGTGTGTGGGGGGGGGGGACGTCAGGAACAGGGGAGAGTATTTGGGCCACCCGAAAACAAGGAGAAAACAAGAAGGGCTTCGACAGGAGTTGATGAGTGGAGTCGGAAAAATCGCTCGGTGGCGATCGTCAAATGGAATTACCACACTAGCTGGATTAATTCCAAGACACAAAAGTTCAGCCGTCACTTTGCTTCGTTGTTAGCACCCGACTTGGAACTAGGGAAAACTTCTTGGGTCCGAGCGAGACTCCTCAACTCTATGTATCCCACATGGAAGACGAGCCCTATATATCCGAGGCTTCCCCACAGGGGTGGGGGAAACAGCACTACTCTCGAATGGCTTCGAATTTTCACGTCGAGGGGATTCTAACCCGCGAAAAGGTGGTCCGAGGTGGACGCGGTTCGAGGCTACCGCTTGTGGATTAGGGGGAAAGGGGCTTACTAATTTAAGCCTAACCTAATTCTAGAACCTTCTCCAGCGCATGGGCATCACTTCCGTGCTGAAAAAGAAATTCCACGTGGAATTCCCCCACAGTCTAATTTTCTAGCACGTTTAAACTTGATTGCGATGGCGTTTCAAACTTGGACTCAGTGAGTTTACGGAATAGAAGAGCCACATTCATTACCTTAACCTGAACATTTCTTAACGATTAATGTGAGTAAATAGCTCAATATAAAGACGGAATTTAAATATCAACTACGGAAATAGATCGATCGTAAATGTATTATTAGCATTTAATATTCAAGAAGAAGCTAAGAAAGAGTGAAGTGCCTTTCGCCATTTTTTTTCATTGATAAAATAATACACTTGTGAAAAAGTAATTTGGTTTAGAGAAGACACCCCCTTTCCCCCAAAACAATGCTATTCAAGACATAAGGGTCTTCTCTAACAATCCTTTTCGACTCTTAATGCTAATTTCGGATGGTCACAATGAATTATTGCGCAGAAAAAATTGTACAAAGAGAATTGGCGCCCAAAAGTAGCCAATTATGCGGGTATCAGAAAAATAATGTTCCGGAGAAAAATACCACTCACTCAATAAACACTGACGGAAGAAAAAACCTCTGAGTATAAAATAATAATATCCTAAATATTCTTAATATAACAAAAAACAGTAGGAATATTATTATAAAGAGTGACAGGCAATGATGAAACTTGAAATTGTCATTTAAAAAGCATTATTAAAGAAAAACTTACTTAAAAAACATTTTTAAGGTTAAAATAATAGCTTATATTATGAGAACAATGACCAGCTAAAAGTCTAAAGCGAGCGAGCGATCTTCAAAACTGTTAACAATGACTCTAATCCTAGTTGCTGCATCTATGTACTTTTTCTTCTACTTTGTGGAGAATGAACCTCACAACCCTGGACACAATGGTCCCTGCAATGCCTGCTCTTTCTGGATGCTTCCAAAAACGACCCAAATATTCAGACGAAAGGATTCAATACTTGATTGTTAACTTATATGCCAACCTTTAATGGTATTATTGGTCTCTAGAAAATCGCTTTAATCCCTTCGTACATATATTAGATATATTGATGTCAAATATTGGAGGTCTTCTGCCGTTGCTGTTTGGTCTCCCAATTTACTCTGTTAAATATTTAGTGTAGTTGTTATGGTAATTTGCTGGCAGCTTAGCAGCCAGGAATTTACTATAATTTTGCAGCAACAATGCATGCAAACCTATTTTATAGTGTGATTCTGTATAAAATGCAGTGAGGTGCATACTACTGCATTTTCTATACATTAAATTACTGAACAGATTACAGTAATAGACTGTATTAAATTATAGTAACATATTAGACACTGTCATTTTTATACAGTTTGTTTTCTAATTTCTAGTGGGGTACTGCGTGTCACTGTAGATAATACAGTAATACACTAAAAATACAGTTACATTCATAATTGCTTAAAAAAATAATGTAAGCTACTGGCTGCTAAGCTGCCAGCAAATTACTGTGAAAATGACAGTAAATGTTAATTATTAAGTGACTATACATATGAATTATTTACTTCATCTTTACTAGTTTTATTTTGAAAGGTTCTACCTTACGAATACAGTTTTTACTCTCAGTCTGGAGATGAAATATCAACTCGGTGAGATTAATTTTATTTCAAACAAATATAAACTATGGCCGCCAGGTTTCGCTTTCTTTCAGATGGGAGTCTTCGTTGTTTTAGAGGCGGTCTAATCTCTAGGTTTCATTCAGCTTACCTCTTTTACCGGGGATGGGACTAGATTGGCCATCGTGAGCAGCAAAGTATGAACTGAAATGGAGGCCTAACCGAGCTTCAAATGTTTATCTTCTAAGCCTTTGGGCTTAAACAAAAGTACTTCCTCAGAGATGTTGACATTCTGTTCTTAAAAGCGAGAATGGTTCAAACCGAGAGTTCCCACTCTTTTTATAGCTAATGTGCAACTGGTAAAGTATTAACTCCTAAGTTGCCCCTCTTTTACAATAGGATCAGTAAGCCAGCAGAGGCAGGAGTGAAAGGTAAGTATAGAAAAAGCAGAGCCATTGGCTGGTAAAGCAAGCGAAGGTGAGGGGCAAATTAGAAACCGTTTGAGTATGCAGGAAAGGACGGAAGAGTCTATTAAACATGAACATATAGGTAGAGAATATCCGAAATAAATCGTAAATGACAGAAACAAAGTGAGTTTCTAGGGCATGGGCCTTGTAAAGGGGGACTGACTCCACACTGTGAGTTGATGCAGCAGTCGCCGGAAAACCTCGCTTTTATGAACTCCATGCTCTTATTAGTACTAGCTTGAGTCCCGACTCTTCATTTGGTCCTTGCAGGTGAGGCAATGGGACGCAAGGTGATTATGAGATGAGGGCCGACTGACGCTATTTATTTTCTTCCGGCGCAGCCAGGCGGATTATTGTGAAGATACAAGAGGAGGAAGAGGAAGCACTGGAGACTGAGGGGAAAAGTCTAAAGCAATGTCAACTAGGATCTGGAAAAGGTCCAATGAGGACTGGCGGTATGTTCAGGGAGGGCTCAATGGTGTTTAAGGTGAGGGTTCAATGGGGATTCAGAAAGGGCCCAATGAATGACCAGGGAACACTCAATGGTCACACTTGAATGGATTCCCCGAGTGAACTGGTAAAGGTCAATGGGTGTTCAGAGAGAGGAATTCTGCCACCAAATTTGTTACGAGAGTTCTGTAAAGAGACAGGAAGTAAAAATGTGTCGAAGATATATAATTGCAGCTCATTTTATCCGAAAAAAGTGTAACCAGAACGTATGTAATCCTCTAGATATCAGCTGCAATCTAGGTGTTCATTTAACACCAGACACCACCTAACAAAACACCTCTGTAAATTATAATAAAAGTACAAAATACGTTTTTGAACATACGCGGATACCTATGTGGAAACATAGTTCACACGCGTTAAATCGTTAAATTGATCTCAAACATCAGAAAAGAAATCTCAAACAAGCTAAAATAAAGCAGAACAAGTACACAACCTAGCCAAGTGTCAACACTCGCATCGCCAAGCTCATATCCAAACAACAAACAGAAAACTGGAAGCTGTCAGTAAGCTAAAAAAACACACAAAACGAACTCAAGGCAACTCTGGTGTCCTCTAAAGAAAATTCATCAGACTCAGCCTGAGCCCCACACAAGAATCACTGATTACTCACAACAAAATAGCCTCACTAAAAAAAAACTACCAAAACACAGCTTCTTGCTTACACATAGACAAAACAAAGCCATCTCTTTTGACATAAAAACTAACAAAAGATTAATCCATCACATTCACACACCCAATACAACTTTATTTAGCCACCAAATCTCCCCAAATTCAAAGCCACAGGCCTTGATAATATATTAAATATTCACCTAAAACACCCTTGAAAACAGCAATCCCAATCTTTTTTAATCATCGCTCCCCCCCCCTCCCCGCCCTCAAGCAAAAGCCTTGCTGCAATCGAAATAAACAAAGACTGACACAGGACCTTGAAATATTTTTTCACAAATATCCTAAACACCAGCCTCAATAACAACGTAAAAATTGGCAAACAAACTTCATTTTAGGCAGATAAGGATAAATGAACACAAAACACATAAATCACGCATGCTACCACTCCATAATGGCGTCCCTAAAGTGTACTATCCGCCCATACCTACATTTTAACTTGTTCACTCACACTCGCAACCAAAATCCTCATATATCCAAATGCACATATGTACTTACCAGATGACGTCTCGATTACAACTAATAACCTTAATTCAACACAGCAAGTAAACGACTATAACGCTACATAAACACACTAAAAGAATGCCTTACATAAAATCGAATGATAGCCCCCGCCAAATTTCATCAGTCATTACTCCAATAACAATGAATATACACTGGAAAACTTTGGCTGAGGATGAAGACTTCTAAAAGGTTATTCAGTCCTCCATTTCCAGGAGGACTCAAACTTTATTCACTCAAAGCGACCAGAACACTCTAGTAACTCTATTTTTTAGTGAAAGGGACAAATATAAGCATTAATTATGATTAATTTATTATTTTAAATAACCAAAATAGTTATCACTGTATTTTATCTTCATCACTTATAAATAACATCGCACATAATGTAAATCCGAGGCCTATCTTGGATCGACGCAGCGCACATTACATGATGCTATTTGGGGGCGAGACCGAGGCTACCAAGAGGCGTTCTTCTTTTGGTGTAAAGGTACAGGGAAGTAATTATGTTTATGGCACTAATTTTGCGGAGCAAAAGTGAGCAATTGCTAACAAATACCTCTTCGAAATCAATTAATGTAACTTCCCTTGGATAATCAACCTTTGTCACCTTTTGAGATTTCGGATCCACAATATTGACTACAATTTAGACGCTCATGTATCAAATTGTTTGGGATTTAGCTCTTAAGAAAATAGAGAAGTTCTTAACTTATATTACGAGCTAGTATGGACTTAAATTGACACCAATTACTGGTTTACTGTATTTTTTTCGTCACCCCTGAGGAAGGGTGACTGATTCAGTATGAGAGGTAGGTGGATACAACTATACATTGGCAGGATTCTCGGAAACAACGTAAAAGAGTTTGTGTGTTGTTCTGTGAAGATGGGAGAGGAAAGACAGTGGTGCTGTAATTGGATAAGTGCGTGATGACCTAGGTAGGATTTACTTACCCCAGTTGGCCAGACCGCTACGTGCGCTGACGTTTGAATCCCCTCTCGCTTTGTGATCAACACTGGTACCTCGACGATAAAAAACCAATGCCGTATCCACAACCCTGCTGTGGGGTACCCTGTGTACCTTGCTAAGCTTTTTACGTGTAGGAGCCACACATCCTTCCGGCCTGAGTGACAATTAGGTCAGCCCCGTCACTAGGTTGACTTGAACTCTCTGATGGGGGCTGGGAAGGTTGTTGGTGCGCTTCCTCTCAGCATTACTTTACTTTAGTATCTACGACTATTTCCTCAACCTTTTGTCTACCTGAACTTGGTACCTGAGGTAGCTGCGCTCTCTCTCGGATTAAGTCCAAAACTATTTCATGGGCTTAAGGACCTGGCCCACTACCTCATGCCGTATCTGAATAGAGGCTTTTAAACATCAATAAACAACGCCCTTTGATGCCTAAAGGTCGTAAAATACTAGGACTTAAGGGGTCCTGGACGTTGCGGTGCGATTAATGGGAAGATCATTTAGGCCCCAATAGATCTTTGCACTTAATGGGATGACAATATCCCTGCGGCCATTCTCTGATTCATAACGCTGCACTGCTTATGGCGACCACAATTTTCTGCCTTATTAGCTGCAAGATAAACTAAAAGACTCTTGTCCCGTCTCTGGATCTGCTGTCCTGTCCAAGATCAGTTTGAATTTGTAAATAAAACCACCTTGTCACCCTGTCTCTGGTCACTCCGTTGGGACTCTCGGCTTTTAGGTAATGAACACTACACTAAACAACTTTTGGACGGTGTGCATCGCTGCACAGTTATGGACACCAACCTTTAACGCGGCCAGGGTGGAATCCTGACAAGTCAAAAACCCCGATATGGGATAGATGGGGGCGGCTGGACTCAGGATATCATCCACCACTCTTTTTTTTTACTTCTCTTACTGGTTACAATTTTGGTAACATCGGTCATTGGCAAATTTGCCCAAAAAAATTCGGTCTACATCCCTATTAGCAAATCCTTGCTTGACCTTGGAGCTCCAGCGGACGAGATATTTCGTGAGAGCACCAATCTGACGGGTGTAAGAGCTCTCGTCCAACCTCTTGACTACAGCAAAAGGGTTTCCTTTTGCCATCTTCATAGCAGCCCTTGGGCAACTTTACCTTTGTGATGGAGGTGGTCCATCACGTACATCCCTCAGGGGTCCCCTCAAGATCGTCCTAGCGGAGAAAGTGATTCCCCCTCTCCAAACGATAGGACTTCTGGGATTCCCCTTTACCCCCCATTATATAGTTGCCTCCGAGCGACTCTTCTATAACGGCGGCTATCTCTTTGGTTTACCAGAACCAACTAAGAAAACTACAAGACAAAGAACGCACCGCCTAAGTTCCTGCAACTCCCGTTGAAGTTAGGCGAACCATCTTAGCCCCTTTAGAAGGATAAGAGGCTGCGTTGTTTTCTGATCATTGCCTAGACAACTCGACGACCTGAGGTTTGTTACTTTCAAGCGTGCTCACGCATTTTTTTTATCTCGGAGAAGTATATGACTGAAGCTAGTCCGTGCGGTCCTGGAGTCAATAAAAGTACACTCTGCCGTCTTAAGGCAAAAAGCATTAACTGCAAAAATGCGATTTTTGAGATTTTGGTACCGTTGGATTCGTCTCGACGAGACGCATCTAACTAAAAGGTTGCCAGTTATGCTATTTAATTCATTAAAATTTTAAGAGAGCTCAAAAAGCATTATCTTCACCTAAAATAAAAGGATTTTTTAGGCAGAAAGCATTAATCCTTTCTTTTCAGGCAGAAAGCATTAAGTACAAAATTTTAGCTAGATAATGCGTTTTGCCTGCAAATGTCAATGTGAATTCCCATAGCAAGTTGCAGACAAAATGCATTAGGTAGATTATACAATATGATTCGCATTGAGAACTCAGCCTGAGCTGCAATTCCGTCATGTTTCTGCAGGTTCTGATCGGTTTGAACAAAGCAAAACATGATTAATTTCAGGTACCTATATCTCGATCATAATTTGAAAGAGGGATTTCATTTCACTTCTGTCCTTCTAATTGAAAGGTCTGAATAAATTGTTTCGTAATGTTTACCAGTGCACAAGCCGTTTTTAGGGAATTGAGGAAAAGGTGAGTAACTTCTTTTAACTGATGATATTATGTTTAAATTCTATAGCTAATATTAATGTTGAATGTCAACCTAACTTTTTTGTTTGTTTTTAAATATACAGGGTGGGCAAAAAAAGGGGCCATTATTAAAAGACTGACTAAAACTTTATTTTTCTATACCTATTTTTAAACTAAACATTATCTACGGTTTAGTTTTAAAAATATAAAAATAAATTTTAAGTAAATTTTTTAATAATACCCCTTTTTTTGGGCCCACCCTGTATTTTTCAAGAATGAAAGAAATAAAAATTGTACAGCTGTTTAACAAAAGACAGTGCTTTTCCGAGAAATCATTTCCTTTGTTTGAGCACAACATGATTCTTTGTACAATTTCTCTTAAATTAGTGAGGTTAATATACTAAAATTTATGTGAAATAGAGTTTTGGATGTCTTTCTGTCCATGTAAAAGTTATATATAGATCAAGTTTTTGGTTCATAACTTTTTAACCATTGGTCATACGGACTTGGAAATAGTTTTAAGCACCCCACAGCCCCAAATTACATAAGATGATATATATATATATATATTTTTTCCCAATACGCCCCCATTTAGGCTCTGCAGAGTGTGACACACACACACAGAGATAAGATCAGACTTATATCATAGTATATACATATATAATATATATAGCTCAATTTTCTATATCGTTTTCTATATAATTAATAAGCTAATAAATTTTGTTTATCCTTTACGATGGAGTAATTCCAAATGATGATGATGCTGAATCAAATAGGAGTATAGATGAAAATGAACATCAAGAAGTTTCTCAGAACATTCAAATTCCCCTTGAACAAAATCATCAAGAACCCTCTCAGAATAATCAACTTCTTCTCCTGGAACAAAGCCCTCAAGAACCCTCTCAGAATATTCAACTTCTTCCCCCTGAACAAAATAGTCAAGAAACTGCATCAGCTGATGAAAGAAAAAAATCAAAGAGATTACGAACAGCTAAAGCTCAATTAGAAGCTCAAAGAGAAAAACATCCATTGCTTCCTCCCTGCAAAGATTCGTGTAAGCAACAGTGTACTAAATCCACTTCTCCTGAATTGCGGAATACCATACATAATGAGTTTTGGAAAATGGACAAATCTGTTCAAAAGCAGTGGCTTTTAGGAAGAATAAAGGAAAACCCCACGACTGAGCGCAGACGCTCCAATTCCTCATGCTTTACAAAGTCATGCACCTTCGTATACACTTTCTTAAATGAGTCAGGGTCAGAATTCAAAGTGTGTCAGACAATGTTTTTACACACAATAGGCTTGTCAAGTAATCGCATTATTTTGGATGTGTTTAAAAAAGCTTCTACTAGTTTAGGTGGATCTAATTCTTTAAGTGATTTTGAGTTTTTTGATATGAGGGGAAAACATGAACCTAGCAACAAGAAAAATAAAGAAATCATTATTGATCACATATAAAAGATGAATCCCCAAATTTCGCATTATAGGAGGGAGCACGCTCCAAATAGAAGATATTTATCCCCTGAATTAACAGTGAAGGATTTATATAAAACCTTTATTGAAGAGAACCCTGATTTTTGCTCCTACGATACATACTCAAGAGTGTTTAACAAACTAAATATTGGATTTGGAACTGACTCTACTGATCTTTGCGACACCTGTTTATATTTTAAAAATTATTCAGGTATATTAGATGAATCACTGAAAGCAAAATGGACTATGCATAATGAACTTGCAAAAGATGCACGAAGAGCATATGATTACGATTGCTCTCAAAAATGGGATTCTACAACCCAAGTTTTTGCTGTTGATATGCAAAAGATACTTCTTTTACCTATTATGAAAGGTTTAAAAACTTGTGTATTTACTCCACGTCTGATAATTTTTAATGAGACATTTGCATGTATCGGCCAAAAAGAAAAATCAACTTATAATCATTATGCAGTCCTCTGGACAGAATCAATTGCTGGCCGAAACAAGGAACATGTGGCCAATGCTTATTTAGACTTAATAAGAACAGAAAGAGATGCTGCTAATTTCATTTTTTGGGCTGACAATTGCGCCGCCCAAAATAAGAATTGGGCACTTTACAGCGCAATGATAATCCTTGTTAACACCAGTGAACAAGTCAATAGCATCACCTTTAAGTATCTAGTGCCTTGGCACACCTTCATGACCGCCGATGGCATCCACGGCCACATAGAAAAAAATATTAGGAAAAAGGATAATATCTATGACTATCAAGATTTGAAATCAGTTATTGATGCATCCGTTAAAAATTTGAAAGTATTAGATATTAATTTTAGTGCCTGTTTTAACGATATTCCGGATATTTCGGTCAAGAGAAAAACTCGGCTTCGTGAAGGGATAAAAGAAACAAACCTTCCATTGTTAGCAGAGATTGTGGAAGCAAAATTTGAAAAGGGTAGCCGTATCTTAAAATATAAAACCAACTACAAGGGAGACTTTAAAGTTGCAGACTTTGTTCATGCTAGTTTAAATTTCACAAAAAAATTATTGGAAAAACCTATGTCAGATTGCCCAAGAGGCTTATCTTCAAAAAAGAAAGAAAATATTTTAGACAAGCTTGTAAGTTTAATGCCTGAAAACAGGAAAAAAATTTGGATCAATTTACCAGAAAGCAAGAACAGCCCAGATCTTCTTGGAAGCGTATAAACCCCAATTTTTTTTCTTTTGATTGCTGACATTACGTATGCAGCAATGAGGTTTCAATAATTGCAAGATTTTGTTTGTTGGGAAAAAAATTAAATTGATATTCTTACGTATAGGTAGGTAGCTCTATTCATATACCTAGGTATACTTTTGAACTATTTTTGCTCTATTATCCAGTTATAAGATTTGCCATAATTTTCATTATTTTTGCAAATATTTCTTTTTCATTATCGTGTTGTCTTTTGTTTGCTGCAATTAGGTATGTAGGAAAAGTAAAGTTTTACCAAAGATTTTTTTTATTTTTAGGTTTCCTGCATTAACTAAGGAAAAAATATTTTCAATTACCTACCTAGTTATGTTGTCTACAATGTTTTCTTTCTGTTTTCTGTAATAATATTGCTTTACAATGTATCTTTTTTATTTTCCTTTCCAAACTTTTCTGGTAAAAGTTAAAATGATAAAATATGTATTTACCAATAGAGTCTAATGATATAATAGGTACTTATCAATTATTTAGATATAGGTATACCTATACCATTTTTCCACAAAAATCATTTTATTATAAGATGACCCAATTATTATAACTGTTTTCAGGTAAAAAGCATTAAGTCAAAATTTACTGGACAAATTTGAATATATTGAAGTTATTAACTGATTAAACCAAATTATATTGCAAGATTCATATAGATGAATGCTTACAATTACCAAAGAGAAAAAAAAATTACGATTAATGTTATCAGATCCTTATTTGAGGCCGAAATCCGTTTTTTGCGTTTTCCCAAAATTGACAATTTTGCAGTTAATGCTTTTTGCCTTAAGACGGCAGCACTCACTCTCTACCCTCATCTCCAAAAATGAAAGAAAAAGACGAAGACTTCCGGGTCTTCTCCCTCTCGGGGTTCCCTCATTGAGAGAATACATTGTATTTGTGACCTCACTGGCTTCAAACGCTTCCTGGTACACTGATGGTAGCATGTTGGCCAAAGGCCACGTGTTCCATCAGAGGATACCATTGGATAGATCGACTGGTAGAGAACCGAAGATTACCCGTTTCTCTGACAACTCCTTAGAAGACATCTCCTAATAGCCGAGTGGTCTAGGAGCGGTCAAGCTTGAACGGATATTTAGAAAACAAGAGTGACGTCGAGAGCCACCCTTACACTCTTTGCCATGTTCGATTGTGAGGGGCTCTCTGAGTCGGTACGATTCAGGTGGTATTGCTACCGCATGCGGGCATTCGTGCTACTGCCTTGGAGATGCTAATACAGCTGCCTCTTCGGCCACCACAAATCGCTCTTTTAGACATGGAAAGTCGAGTTAATCCGAAGGCTGTGTAAATTGCTCCAAGACCATAGAAGATGAGTTCCCATTGTGTAATGCCAAGTGTGTCAATTTCAGAGAGTCACATTCTGCTTCCTCGAAACAGTATCTCGTGAAGAAGGCTGTTCTTGCCGTTCAGGCTACCTACTGTTTCTCTTTTCGTGAGGCTAAGGAATTCGTCATGTCCTGCCCAGCAAGACCTGTGATTTCTTATGCTTCAATAGCTAAGCAGGCGCCCTCTACCCCTAGTCCCTCTATAGCTGAGAGCACGGTCGCCTTCGTGCCTATTTGGAACACTTCCTTGAGTTCTATTCCGTGCTGGCGCTCCCTTTTAGATTTTGCGGCTCAAAGGGCTCATACACCGCATCGGCTAAAACCAGATATCTCGTTCACTCCACCGCGTCAGCGTTTCCCTTAAGGCGAAAGGGCCATGCCCTACCGCCTAGTCAGACTCATATGAGGTAACCTTCCCCCCAAACGTGGCCGTAGGGCCGTCTTTGGTGACCTCTAGATTTTTCCCTGAAGAGAGGAAAGCACCGATGAAGCTTTGGCTACCACAGGCAGAACCATGGATAGACGCGGAGATTCGGAGACGCAAGACCCTCCCTAGGAGGCACCCCACCTCCGACGCCGTCCACCCCGCAAGAGGTTTTAAGGCAAAGGGAGGAAAAGACTCGTATGGCGAGCCCAGCCTGCCCAATAAGTCCTCGAAGACGACAGCGCCTTCAGCGCCTTGTACAACCAGCAGTCCCAGAGTTTTACATCCCGGCAACGTACAGCCATTCTCGTAAAAGGTCTACACTCGAAGAGGGCCCCCTACATCTCATTCAAGCTAGGACTGGAGGACATATTCCTTCAATGGAAGTGACTTAGTCTCCGAAAAAACTCAAAGAAGGTGCCGTGGCTGGTCTCTTTGTGTTCTCGGGTAGGTATCTTTCTGCAGGAGACCATAATAGGACCGTGCCCAATCTCCTAGGGTTGGTTTCGGGGGGTGGTTACGTGATTTAGGCTTGGCTTGATACCTCTGTTCTTCTACTCGCTATGTTTACCTCTATTCAGGCAATGGTAGTGCAGCTACGCTTGGATAGGAGATATACTTTTATTTCTGCGTACATTCGATAGTCAACAGAATTCGACGGGTAGGACTTTCGCCGGCTTGTGGCAGGGTTGCCGAGGGTTTTTTTCTTGCTCTGAGACTTGAACTACTACATGATCAATCCCATGAGTCAGGTCTTTACCGACATGCTCAACGAGCTGGATATAGGTGACCAAAATGTGGATGAGTTTACCTATCACTACCCGAGAACC
Source organism: Ceratothoa steindachneri (assembly GCA_963969495.1). NCBI lineage: Eukaryota > Metazoa > Arthropoda > Malacostraca > Isopoda > Cymothoidae > Ceratothoa > Ceratothoa steindachneri. The sequence continues at coordinate 192,920,704 of OZ018321.1, read as the reverse complement.
GTTTCCTTTTCTTCCCTTGATCTTTCCCTGAAATCTCCGGATGTACAGCTGATTTTGGGTGGGAGGTGGTCGATGACCTTTATTATAGCGACCACTTTCCCATTCGACTGTCATTCTCTGGGCAACTGCCGCTGAGAAGTCGTTCGGTGGTGCTTGAAACGTGCACATGGTCCAAATTTCAGTAAATAACTGACTTCTTTGTCCCAGCCAAGGAGTTTAGGTCAGTTAATAAGGCCGTTTAGTTATTCTCTAGCAACCATATTATCGTGCGATTAAATATATTGCTAAAACGTCCGGTCATTTTTCACGCCGGGCATACGTGTCTTAACTTAACGGAAGAGCCTTATTTAAGATGTGTGTAAGGGAGTCAAAAGGATTGGGGCAAGTTCTCGCAGTACACCCTCTCGTTCTTCAGGAGAACGGGACCACAATCTCAGAAAACACGTCGTGGGAGATTACTTTGCGACCGCTTCCTTCACATCCTTTAGGCTCGATACTGCTCCTTCAGCATTATTGTACGTCATGATGTCACTGCAGAGTGCCAAATGAACTTTATATCCATAAGTGGAGTACACTTCAACGACTGATTTATGATGAGTGATTTGCGTTACACATTCGCTTTATGCGCGGATACGCCATGCTATGCTACTACACCTAGGTGCGGGAGGCATAGCATTTTTACTGGCTTTATTCAACAGGACCTGCACATAGGGCATCCTGACTGACCTCCTGGCGAATGGTTACTGTACTCCCTTCGAGAAAACTAGGGAGAGGTCAAGTTGATGGAGAAATTGGTTAATGTCAGATTAGCAGATATACTGAAGAGCGGAAGCCAACTGTCTTCTGCAAATTTCACCACATTTCGGATGCTCTGTTGCGGCTGAAAAATGCCACGGTACTTTTCGATCAGGAGGAGACCGATGATACCTTATGGCGATACAGTTTCATGGATACCCTCCACACGATGAGGGCGAGAAGACGCCTCCTAATTCTCATATCTGAATTTATACGAGATCGTCGATTTGGCGTACGGGTGTGGGTAAGCGTTTCTCTCACCCAATAGGGTAGGAAGAGAGCGACCAACTAGGAAGCGTTCACACTATCAGACATTTTGCCATTAGCATCAACAATATTACCTATGTACTGCCGGAAGATATTCTCTCTAAACTCTACGTCACCTAGCTTTCGATCTCTTTTGGTGCTGCTCTGATGCCAACCCTCGAGCATCGAATCCAACAGGCATTGGCCAAGACGAAGATAATGCACTTCTCTCACCACTCTAGGCTTAATCTCGACCCAGATTTCTTATTTGGCATTGTATTCGACCGACGAATCTCTTAGGATGACAATATTTGAGGCATCAGTGTATATTATACCCACGCTTCGTTCTATGTCGTTTAGCACTTGGGGTGCTAAATGAGTTTTACGCGTGAACTCTGCATCTTTTTTAGTTGCCAACGGCTCTCATCGTATCTGCAGCCAATCTCGACTGTGCCTATGCCGCCAAGAGACGACAGTTATAGACTAAACTTTTGGGGTATAGTTCTAGGAAACTGTCGAGAGCTCGGAATAGCTCTCGGGTCGGTGCCTCTGGTTCTGCTAAGGCCCTACCCTAGATGGTTCGACCTTTGACTATTTTTCGTCACGCATCTGCTCCTAAATCTTCCATGCTTGATCCTTACCAGCGTCCACGGAGGGCTACAACTCCGAAGAAGTTTTGAATTTATCGGGGCTCTACCAGGAGCTGCGTCTGCCCTTACCCCCGAGATTGTTGCAATGTAGCGCTTTTTAGCGGGGATAACGCGTTGTG
>OZ018321.1:192768894-192913894 GCA_963969495.1 Ceratothoa steindachneri | reverse complement strand
GCCCGCTCGATTGCAAGTCCAATGGTACCCTCTTTGAATGGACCGTAAGGTCTCCTAGGGTACCTTTTTTCCTTGTTACTCCTTGTTACTCTCTCTCTCTCTCTCTCTCTCTCTCTCTCTCTCTCTCTCTCTCTCTCTCTCTCTCTCTCTCTCTCTCTCTTAGTCGTCAGTTCTCCACGTCACGACCCATTTGTAAGCGCATTCGGATCATTACACACAACATAAAACTATTACGGCATCGTAAAATTTGTCCAAGCTTAAAATATACCCACTGCCCACACATGAAACTCACTTCACCTCGCTAAAGATACTTCACCATAAAGGACCACTCTGACCAACCAGGAAGACTGGGTTTCCTTCTCATGTCTTTCCATCGCATCGCCTCATCATTTTCCACTCACTGGACACGGTTTGGGCCCAACAAATTACCTGGTTCCCACCAGTAAATCGAAAAGATGAGGATTTACAGAGATGTATTTCGGGAATGCACAATGAGTTAACATTTGAGTGAGTGTTGCACGATGCTCAGCAGAGAGTAGGAAAGAAGTGCTACAAGGAGCTACAAGGAAAATAGGTACCCAAGAAGACCTTACGGTCCATACAAGAAGGGTACTTTTGGCGCAATCTTCGAAGGTGTCCGTTGGCAATCTCGAAGATCACTCGCGAGGATCTTTTCGGCGATTTCGCAAGACTTTATCTAGTCTTGACTTGAACTGGTCAACAGATTCACTGTTGACAACTTCCGTCGGAAGTTCGTTCTAACTACCGCAGATACTGTAAGTGAAGAATTTCCCACACAGATAACGGTGGTATCACTTCATTTCAAGTTTAAAGCCGTGATTTCTTGTTCTCCCCTTGCTGAGCTGGAAAATATCCCCGTAGTCCAGTCTGTTGAAGCCTCAAAGTATTTTAAACACTTTGATAAGCTGACCATGTAGTCTCCGGGTCTCCAGCGAGAACGTATCTAATTCCCTTAATCTATCTTCATAACTTTTATGTCTGATAGAGGAAGAACATGCTATTCGTAGAACAGAGAAGTCACAATATTTGCTAAACGGTTTCCATTTTATTTTCTATTGTCCATCTCGGGGAAAAAATAAGGAAAATAGGATTAATTTTGTTGATCTTCAACCCTAGTATTTTGGTGTCTTGGGTCAGCCATTTCATAGTGGGAATAGGTCTTCGGTCTATCGTCATCCAGGGTATTGCTATTTTGCCCAGAAATTGCTATGTATCGAGTCTCAGCAGTGTATGGGAGAAATTGCATCAAGATCTTCATGAGTGATTATCACCTCCTTCACTATTAGGTGAACTTGATTCCCTTCTGTATTTTCTTTTCATAAGATTTTAGAGAATCTAAGTAATAATGAATAGAAATCAAAAACATTGTTCTGAATACCTGAATCAAATTCTTTCTAGAATGGATTGATGCACAGGGTGTTTGGAATGTCAATTTGTTGCCAATTTATTCTGGCGGTTACGAAAGCTTCCTTCCTGTCACAACGCTTAAGGTTGCTGATGTTTGTCATAGGAAGGTTTTTTGCACCTTCGATCATTTTTACTATTTTGCTGTCATTTGTATTAGCATATCTTCTTTTTTCTATTTTCTTTCCCCTCTTTTTTCAACCTCGAGAACGCTTCCGTTGACAGCGTTGCCCTTATCTCCCACACTCGATCAATTAATCCCCCTCCTTCAGGCACCTTCCCAGAGGGATTCAAGGCGCGGTCTCACAAACTTATCCCACACTAACGATCCCACTAAGTGAAGCAGAGCACCCGTGGGCTCGAATTTCTTTGGGGTCCAATAATCCTTGTAATGGAGGGATCTATTTTGCCGTTTTTCAGCACACTTCATCTCCCGCAAGGATTGGGCCTCTTCCTGTCCTTTCTCTAGATATCAACTCACGGTATGGTTGCAAGACCCAGTATCCTTAAGCTCATAAGTTTGTGTGCCCAGGCCCTAGTTAGATGAAAAGCTTCAATTGGCCTTCTAATAAAAAATACCCCCTTCCCTTTCCCCTAAATTTCTCTTAGTTCTTTCTAACCTTCGTTAGTTAGGTCTGCATTCTAAATTTATTCATAAAGAGCTGAATCCCACAAACTATGTTCTGCTGCGCGCTTCATACTGCGAGGGAAGTAAGGTGTATTACAAAACGAGGGATTACACCAGCTGACACACGAGAATTCATCTTCAAACAAGGAAGAAATGTGATTCAATATATCAGAGTGGATAGAACCTGGTTAATCCTAACAAGGCCGCGTTAATCCTCACAAAAAAAACAGAATCATTACTCTTAACGTCAATTAAAGAGACCCAGAGTCCATTCAGAAGTGAATACAAATAAATAAAGAGAGAGGAAGACAGGTAGGAATACACAGACCAGGACAGGCAGATGTAGATAGTTAATTAAACATGAGGTACACATATAAAAATAGGCAGATACAAACAAACAAACATGTGAATATGTATAGAAAAATATTTCTTTTAATTTAAAGCAAAAATCAACGGGGATTTGTAGTGCCACATTACAAGGCGAAATAAGTTTGACAATGCAGCCTCAAAGATGAATGTCATATGAATCCTATGAAGGCTTGTAATGGGCACGCACATAATTATGCACATGCAAGTAATTCAAAATATATATAATTTTGTCATTAAAAAAATAGATATAACATTTTGTCAGAGAGCTACAAGCTACAAGGATAAGAAGTACTCTAGAAGACCTTATGGTCCATTCAGGGAGGGTACCTTTGGACTAGCAATCGAAAAGGCACAGTTCTGCCCAACGACTTACGTGCGTAAACGGCCACTTTTCAAGACTTTGTCCAGTCTTGACTTGAACTGATCAACAGAATTGCTATTGACAGCTGCCACTGGAAGTGCGTTTCAGCTACCGCAGATACTGTATGTGAAAAATCTCCCACACAGATCGCGGTGGTAACGCTTCAGCTCAAGTTTGTAGCCGTGATTTCTAGTTCTTCCCTCACTAAGTTAGAAAACATCAGTGTAGTCTACATTGTCGAAGCCTCGAAGTATTTTAAACACTTAGATAAGCTGACTACGCATTCTCCGAGTCTCTAACGAGAACAGATCTAATTCCCTTAATCTATCGTCGTAACTTTTGTGTCTGATAGAGGGAATCAGTTAGATTGCCCTGGTTTGCACACGTTCCAATATCGCGACATCCTCTCCAAACGAAGGACTCCAAGATTGTACGGCATACTCCAGGTGCGGTTGGACAAGTGAATTGTACAAACGGAGTACTATTTGTTTGTTTCGATATCCAAACTGTCGCTTTATATAGCCTAACATCCTTTGGGCCTCTTTCTCCGCCTCTATGCACTGTTTAGAGAACTTGAGGTCAGTAGGGATTGTTACACCCAAGTCATTGGTATCAGTGCGTTCGAGAGCAGTGTCATTAATGATATACCGTGATTAGGGGTTTCGTTGGCTGATATACATTACTTTGCATTTGTTTACGTTAAAAGGCATTTGCCAAGTGTCCGGCCACTCCCCAATCTTCCGGAGATCTTCTTGTAGGCGGGCAGTGTTTCATTCTTTTGCAACGTTCATATTAAGCTTGGTATAGTCGGCAAATTGAGAAATCTTCCCAACCATGTCACTATCTATGTCGGTAACATAGATGATGAAAAGTAGTGGTCCCAGGACAGAACCTTGGGGCACACCGCTGGTGACGGGCACCCACTTAGAAGCCTGTCCCTTCAACACCACCCGTTGCCCTCTGCCGCTTATCCAGTTCTCTAACGAACCTGCTACCTTTCTTCCTATGCCCAGCGCACGCACTTTTTGGAAAATGCGGCGGTGTGCTACCTTATCGAAGGCTTTTTGAAAGTCTAAGTAGATAACATCCACCGCCTCATCCCGATCATGCTCACTGAAAACGAAGTGGAAGAATTCAACAAGGTTCTTTAGGCATGACCGTTGCTTTCGGAAACCGTGCTGGGAACTCTTTACTAGCATGTTAGACTCTAAATATGACGTTATCTTGTCGTTTAGCTTAAGCTAAAAGGTCGGCAGTTCGAAAACTGGCTAGTGTCTCCTTTCTTGAAGATAGGAGTCACCTCTGCTTCACGCCAGTCTCTAGGAACGCATCCGTTCCGGATTGACATATTGAAGATTGTGCTCAGATGTCGTGACACTTGATCGCGCACTTCTTTCAACACTTAAGGTAGAAACTAGTCCGGGCCAGGAGACATTTATCTTTAGCTCAGTGATCTTTTTTTTATATTTCTCCTTGGGTGAAGTCCATTTCTTCCAGCTTTTTCCCGAAGTAAGAATCCGTGGGCTAGGGGATGGGACCACACGCTTCAGTAAACACTGAAGAGAAGTAGTCGTTCAGGAGATTAGCATTTTCTGCATCTAAGTGCTTTAATGCCCCCTCCTCATTCACTAAAGGGCCAATCGTGCAATGGATTGATTTATGGCTATTTACATAACCAAAGAACTCCTTTGGATTCTCCTTGCAAAGTCTCGCCACTCGGAGCTCCTCGGCAGGCTTTGCCACCCTTATGCTGGAATTATTCTCCTAGCTAGCCTACGGTACTCGTCAAAGTCACCATTGATCTTTGACTGCCGGTACACCGCTATTTTCTCCCGCATCAGTTAACCAATTTCTCGATTAAACCACTTTGGTTGAATGGAAGACCGAAGAAGGCTTACCAAAGGGATGAATTGTGATTGAGGACTCATGAACGTATTTTTTAATCTATTCCACGAATCTTTAACATCCTCCCACACTTCTAGTCTTGCATCAGTCCATCCAGCACGAAGATCTGCAACGTCTGCTCTTATCAAATCACGTTTCCTTAATTTACCAGTCGCAGACTATTCCTTGGAGACCTTGACTATAAATCTGACTACTCGGTGATCACTACCAAACTCTTCGCCTATAAAGAGATCCCCAACGATGTCATCCTAAGAGGTGAAAACCAAATCGAGGGTATAATTTCCTCTCGTCAGCTCTCTCACCCATTGAGTGAGGAACTCGTTGTTCGCGAACTCCAGGAGTAGTACGTTCTCGCCACAGTGTTCTCTGGTTTCCAAGTCAACTTGGGTATTTAAATCACCCATGGCGATACACACACTGTATTGAACAAGTTCACCCAGTAGCTGGTACAGATCCCTGTCCTTTTCAACGAGTTGGGCGGGAGGTCTGTAAAGCACCAGGGTCCTGTATCTGGCAGGACCTATATCTAGATCAACTCCTAGTAGCTCGTGGTTGGATACAATGTTGCATTTCATCGATTTGAGTGTATCCTTGACATACAACATCACACCGCCACCCTCTCTGTCTGGCCTATCTTTTGGGGAGAGTTGGCAACCAGGGATAGTGAATTCACCTTCAAAATCTCGGTTTGAGGTTTTTACCCACGACTCTGTTATGGCTACCATTTCAGGTTCTTCAGTCGCTACGAGGGCACGAATTTACATAAACTTGTTCCTGATCGACCTCGCATTAAACAAAAGAACTTCCAGGGAGTCCCCGAATGTAGGACTCCCTACGCTCTTCGATTTCCCTGCTTATTTGTTGGTGAGGAGGAACCCCTCTTTGTGACCTCTGAGAAGGTCGTTCCAGTAGTTACACGGGTGTACTGGCCTACGTCAGCCCTCACTCTGAACCGGATACTCCTTTAGGTCCTATCTACGAAATCCTGGATCATGTTCGAAAAAAGGTCCTTTCCTTTAACGGAAAGATTACCCTATCCCTTTGGTAGAGATCATTCCTACCATAAAAGGTGAGGCACGGGTACACAAAAAAGACCTCTCTGCAGTAAACAAATCTGCCAGGCGCCGGTTCAAAGCGACGTTCATCGAGTGAGCGGTCCATGTTGGACCTCTCCTCGCGAGCATCCTGACCACAACACGCATGCAGGTTTTCAGCCCACAGTCGTCCACGGCGCCCATGAGTGTGTGGAGGATTTTATCTGTAGGGCCTGCCCTACCTCCTCTCAGGTAGAAATCGTTGCCTCTTACCATCAGAGCAACGACTAAGCTCTCAGAGATCTGAGATTTCTTGGCCTCTACTCTAATTTGGTGGTTACCCCGTCCTGACAGGCAGCTTACCTTCACGCTAGTGCGAAGACGGGCCGCTAGCAGGGGCTGCAGACCCCTTTCTTGAGAATTACCAATAAGGGTGACCCTTGCACATTTGTCTGCAGACGACTGAGTCTTCCCTTTCGAAAGCGACTTGCCGGTTTCCTCTTCTTTCTTTACATTTTTCTTCTTCTTCTTTTTCTTGTCTTCCTTTGTTTTCTCTTCTTCTGTTTCTCGTTTCTCTTCTTCTGCTTCTACTTTCTCGTCCTCTGTTTCCAATTTCTTTTCTTTTCTTTCTACTTTCTCTTCTTCTCTTTCTAATATCTCTTTTTCAATCTTTCCCTTCTTCCTCTTTCTTTTCTTCTTTTTGGCTCGTTGAGCTAGTCCTTCAGCAGAAGAATCCTTTTCTTGGACGTCTGAAGCCTTATCTCCTTCGCACTCGCCTGAGCACAGGCACCTCTCTGTTTTTAAGAGTTGAATCTCCCTTTTGACGACGAACCTAGCGGAATTTTACCACTTCGTCTTCAGTGAGCACGATCGGGACAAAGCGGTGGATGTGGTCTACTTAGACTTTCAGAAAGCCGTTCATAAGGTACCACACCGCCGCCTTCCTAGGAAAGCGCAAGCGCTGGGCATAGACGGAAAATTAGCCAGTTAGATAAAGAACTGGCTAAGTGGCAGACGGCAACGGGTGGTGGTGAATGGACAGGCTTCTGAGTGGGTGCCCGTTACTAGCGGGGTGCCTCAAGGTTCTGTCCTGGTACCACTACTATTCATCCTCTGCGTCAACGATATTGACGGTGACATGGTTGCCAAGATTTCCAAATTTGCCGACGATACCAAGCTTGGTATGAACGTTGCAAAGGATGGAAATACTGCTCTCCTACAGGAAGATCTTCGGAAGATTGGGGAGTGGTCGGACACGTAGCAAATGCCTTTTAACGTGAGCAAATGCAAAGTGATGCATATCGGTTACCCAAACCCCCAATCTCAGTATATCCTTAAGGGCACTGCTCTTGAATCCACCGACACTAAGAAGGACTTGGGTGTAGCAATCACTAGTGACCTCAAGTTCTCAAAACAGTGCATTGAGGCGGAGAAAAAGGCCCAAAGGATGCTAGGCTACATAAAGCGCCAGTTTGGATATCGGAACAAGGAGATTGTACTGTGTTTGTACAACTCATTTGTCCGACCGCACCTGGAGTATGCCGTACAATTTTGGAGTCCTTCATTTCGAAAGGACATCGCGAGATTGGAACGCGTGCAAGCCAGGGTAACCAAACTGATTCCCTCTTTTAGACATAAAAGTTATGAAGATAGATTAAGGGAATTAGATCTGTTCTCGTTGGAAACCCGTAGACTGCGTGCTCAGCTCATCGAAGTTTTCAAAATACTTCGAGGGTTCGACAATGTTGACTACAGGGATATTTTCACACTTGTTGAGAGCAGAAAATGAAATCACGGCTATAAACTTGAATTGAAGTGTTACAACCGCGATCTGTGTGGAAAATTTTTCACGTATAGTATCTGCGGTAGTTGGAATGCACTTCCAGTGGAAATTGTCAACAGTGAATCTGTGACCATTTCAAGTCAAGAATAGACAGGGTGAAGCTTTTGAGCAGAGATGTGCCTGCTCGACTGCTAGTTCAAAGGTACCCTCATTGAATGGACCGTACGGTCTTCTAGGGTACTCTCTTTCCTTGTTCCTCCTTGTTACTCTCTCAGTTGAGCGATGCTCTCGCCCAGGCGCTTCTCCAGTTCACAGAAGTCACAGACACCAACGGGATCTGTGAGCTCCTTGCTACTCCTGCCCCCAAATCGCGACGATACCAAGCTTGGTATGAACGTTGCAAAGGATGGAAATACTGCTCGCCTACAGGAAGATCTTCGGAAGATTGGAGAGTGGTCGGACACGTAGCAAATGCCTTTTAACGTGTGCAAATGCAAAGTGATGCATATCGGTTACCCAAACCCCCAATCTCAGTATATCCTTAAGGGCACTGCTCTTGAATCCACCGACACTAAGAAGGACTTGGGTGTAGCAATCACTAGTGACCTCAAGTTCTCAAAACAGTGCATTGAGGCGGAGAAAAAGGCCCAAAGGATGCTAGGCTACATAAAGCGCCAGTTTGGATATCGGAACAAGGAGATTGTACTGTGTTTGTACAACTCATTTGTCCGACCGCACCTGGAGTATGCCGTACAATTTTGGAGTCCTTCATTTCGAAAGGACATCGCGAGATTGGAACGCGTGCAAGCCAGGGTAACCAAACTGATTCCCTCTTTTAGACATAAAAGTTATGAAGATAGATTAAGGGAATTAGATCTGTTCTCGTTGGAAACCCGTAGACTGCGTGCTCAGCTCATCGAAGTTTTCAAAATACTTCGAGGGTTCGACAATGTTGACTACAGGGATATTTTCACACTTGTTGAGAGCAGAAAATGAAATCACGGCTATAAACTTGAATTGAAGCGTTACAACCGCGATCTGTGTGGAAAAATTTTCACGTATAGTATCTGCGGTAGTTGGAATGCACTTCCAGTGGAAATTGTCAACAGTGAATCTGTGACCATTTCAAGTCAAGAATAGACAGGGTGAAGCTTTTGAGCAGAGATGTGCCTGCTCGACTGCTAGTTCAAAGGTACCCTCATTGAATGGACCGTACGGTCTTCTAGGGTACTCTCTTTCCTTGTTCCTCCTTGTTACTCTCTCAGTTGAGCGATGCTCTCGCCCAGGCGCTTCTCCAGTTCACAGAAGTCACAGACACCAACGGCATCTGTGAGCTCCTTGCTACTCCTGCCCCCAAATTCTTTACTCCTTTGATAAACTTTGCAGATTTTGCAGGTTAGCTTGAGGAATGGAGGACCATTCTTCTTTGCTATCTTAAAAACTCTGGCACCATATGATTCGTTTGATCACGTAAACAATAATATGTACTATTCTAATAAAGGGCTACAGAAAGAACGAATTTTCATACGCATAGGCACTCACACACATACACAATCACATGTACATATATACGCTTACACACCTCTCGCGATCACCAAGGTTCTGGGAAACACCACAGCTGTACCGACAAACGTCAAAACACGTGCAGTCATTGACACCGAGCTGTAGTCAGGAAATATGCTGGCTTTATTTACTGACAGGGGCTGCGAAACGCAAAATTGTATTTTCGAAATTTAAGATAAAGATTCCCTCTAGCCCCGTGCACACACAAATAAACATCCTGTAGAGTAAGCTCCGCCCATATCGTGTCATTGGTCAACATTAGGCCACGCTCACGGTTTTTGATGCATTATATACAACTATGAATAGAGCCTAGAGGCAGTAGAGTTAGTAGAGTCAAATGAGTCAAGAGTCAAAGAGGTAGAAAAAATAGTCAGTCGGGCAAACAATCCGGTAGTCAGAATGATAGTCAGAATAGACTTATACGTTAGTAGGCCTGCCTCAGATACCCAACAAGTTCAAAAAAATTCTTTCTGCCTAATCCTACCGAGTCCTCCTCCCAATAAAGCGTCTTTTGAATCGGCTTTTTGAGAGTACTTTTCCTAAGAGTAATCCAACCGGTCCTCTTACCCAGCCTACTTCACTAAAGCCAAGGAAGAGGATTATTTCTTCCACAATTGGAGTCAGCCCAAGGTCAGCGCCCGGTACCCGAATACCCCAATAGCACTACATGGATGACAAACGCCTTAACCCGTCACCTATAACTAACTTCGTACCCAGTTTAATGGCCATAACTAAAAACCTACAAAGTCCCTATGGATTTACCTCGCGGAGGAGAAAGAAGAAATGGGGAAAGTATGTGCAGATAGAGGAAATGAAAATGTATGGAAGAGAATAGAGAATATAGCCGTAGAATCTCGTGCAGGAATTAGTCGTGGATAGAGTTTAATCGCAAGCGTTGGGGCTGTGAGGCCACACAACCTATCAAATGTCAGCTGCAGTATGATTATCTATGATACACATGCCACTCCATTACGTGCCACAAAAAATAAAAAGGTCGTCAAATGTCCACCCATATGGACAGACTAAAAAAGACGAAAAGAAAATAACGTCTTCTGATCAAAAAGTCGCATGCTCTCAGTTATTCTGATTTATGACCTTACGACCTTTAAACCTTTCAATAATTTCCGGATTAACCTTGGTAGGACATTGGCGATTCTATCATTCGAAATAAAATGTAAAACAATATTAGGGTTTCAAATTTCGTTAGAATCGGCTGAATAGTTATGATGTTATTACAAAAAAAACAACTCCCGAGCTAACACTTGTGAGTACTTTGCCAATATCATTCGAAAAGGAAAGTAAAACAACATAAGGGTTTCAAATATCGTTAGAATCGGCCGAATAGTTATGATGTTATTGCCAAAATAAAATAATTCCAAGGCTATCCTTGGGAGGACTTTGGTAATTATATCATTCGAAAGAAAATGTAAGACCATATACAGATTTCAAATCTCGTTAGAATCGGCCGAATAGTTATGATGTTATTGTCAAAACAACATGATTCCGGGGCTAACCTTAGGAGGACTTTGTAAAACAACATAAGGATTTCAGATTTTGTTAGAATCGGCCAAATAGTTACAATGTCATTACAAAAAAAGAAAAAGAAAAACGAGACCGACCGACTGACATAGTGAGATGTAGAGTCGCTCGCGACTAGACTCACACGCAACTACAAAACCTGAGTTTTAGGAGGAATCGGTAGATAGAAGAATTTTAAAGCTTGCCCTTTTCCAACCCCGTTTTTTGCTTATCTTGCAATAAGAAGAAATCAACCTAACCTTGCTAAAAATATCGAAACCCGCATCGAGAAGACAATTAAAATAGCTTCAATCTTGTGAAATTAGAGCAATTCCTATATGAATAGGCTAAAATGTGACGTCAAAACATTAAAACATGAGAGTGATAGACTTTAATTGGCAAAACATAGAAGAAAAAAATATCAACGGTAAATATGTAGACGAGCGGCCCGGCCTAAAAAATTATTTTGTGTAAATATTATTGTTCACCCGTGTCTGAATATTCATGCGCGTTTGAGTCTTCTTCGAATTATAGGTGTCGCCATTTTTTTTTAGAAAAAAAATGCCCGAAAGTAAACAAACGGAAAACGCTGTTTACGTAGGCCTTTTTTTATCAAAATGCCAGAAAATAGCCAAACGAAAAACGCTGTTTACGTACTTTATTGCAGTGGTTATACTTCTGAAATAGCGAAGAGGAAAGCCTATTTATTTCTCGCGTCTGCGTCCTATTCGAAATATAGCTGACTTAAATCACGTTGAATTTTAGAGCATCTAAATTCAAACTCAGGGGTCACATCTAATGCCAGGCCACAAATGTCACATTCGCTTTTAATTTTAACTAAATTATGAACATCCAAAAAGGTGAACAATTTATCTTTATCAGAAAGTAGAGTTAATAATTCTGAAATGGATGACGGACAAAGTGCACAATTCGATACCATTTTCACACTGCTTAAAAGAAGTCTGTATGAGTCATTTTCACACTGCGTCTCTTTGACACACCACACTGCTAAAAAAAGTAGTTCCTTTAAATGATCCAGTGAAATAGATTTAAATGTATAAAAGAGGGTAATAAAAATAGTAAAATGGGGAAAAATATATTCACAAATAAAAATGACTTCAAAGGAGGATAATAAAAAGCTATTAAGTGGAGAAAAAAAATTCAAATCAATCATTTCTGACGCCATACTCCACCCCCAACCCCTATTATAATTCGCAAAACGATTAAAGACGCTGACATGATGTAGTTAAAGCATTCACCTCTGTAAACGTCAGAACATTATAACAATTAGGATTATATACTGGGGGTTTGTGCCCCCCGCCAGACCCCCCCAATTTAATGAAACTCAGGATCATCGTAGTGTGGTCCACGCATCGTGTTTACCCCTACACGAGCCGTCCCCTTAAATGTACTCCAAAAACGTGAAACATTTTGGAACACGGACGAAATAGTACATTTTATCAGGCGGGCCGCTCGTCTACATATTTACCATATCAACTACCTTAAAATAAAATATCGAACCCCGCAACGAAAACCCAATTAAAATGCCTTTATTCGTGTGAAATTAGAAAATTCATATAAAAATAGGCTCTTATGGGAGCTCATGACCTGAAAGATTCAAAGAAATAGACCGAATTTGGCATAACGAAGTGAACTTAACTAATTTGGGAAAAAACTAGAAAAAAATCTACCTAACATAACTAAAAATATCGAAGCCCGCATCGAAAACACAATGAAAATAGTTTCAATCGGGTGAAATTGGAACAATTCCTATAGGAATAGGCTAGGAAGTGACGACATAGCGGTCGAAACTCAAAGAACTAAGACTGAAGTGGTAAAAAATTGAAGAACTAAACCGAAACTAGCTCCCACTATCGAAGCCCACATCGAAAACCCAATTAAAATAGATTTAATCGGGTGAAATTGGCGAAATTCCTATAGAAATAGGCTAAAATGAGATACCATAACGTTGAAACAAGAGAGGAATAGAGCGCAATTGGAGAAAAGTACAATAACTAAACCTAAACTAGCTACAAATATCGAAGCCCGCTTCGAAAACAATTAAAATAGCTTTAATCATATGCACCTAGAGCAATTCCTATATAAATTAGCTAAAGAAAAAAACCGATCGTCGGCCATTTTGGTTTGTTTGTTTTTTATTTCTTTGAGTATGTAAGCGCCCCCATCCCCCGGGTTTGGGCGGTTAAAACGAGAGCAGAGATTTGTAGGGTAGTGTTTGAAATCATTTTGAAATTACTATGAGGGGCTATTATTATTTTATGAGGTTAGTTCATGTATTTTGCTTAGACACGTTGGTGTTTTTTTATTTATTTGGGTATTTTTAATCGTTTTCCCGCTGCGTTTGGGATGTTAAAATAATTTCAGGGATTTTTAGACTAATGTTCAAAATTATTTGGCAATCGCTATGAGCGGCGATTGATAAAAGGGACAGACAAACCAGATTAGTAACTCGAAGTTTGTGTCTACGCGGTGAATTTGATGTTCAGTAAGTTATTTGATGTATCGGAACATACTTTAGCAGGGTCAATAAGAGCAGTGGATGCAAGCAGTGACGAGTAAATTATAAAAAACGACTTCAAACTACGTCCGAGACTCATTTGGGAAAAACGCTGAGATAATCTCTCGCCAAACACATCATAAATCACCCACGATGAGTTCCCGTCTGATTTATTCGAGTGAAATTACCAGTCGTCGCTTGACATTCCAAACACTAATTATTTCTTTGATTTCTCCCTACATTTACTACCTCATTAGAATATTATATATATATATATATATATATATATATATATATATATATATATATATATGTGTGTGTGTGTGTGTGTGTGTACTAGCAGAGAACCCGGCGTTGCACGGATAAAAAGTGCGTTCGGAATTTTAATAAGACAGATTTAATACTTTTCTTTTTTTATTCAAGACAAACAATATTCTCATTCTATGAAGAAAACAATTTTATTCAGCAGCGCTACAAATCTTCTTGATACACAATATTCTTAATTTTTTTTCCTTGTAGAGCATATACGGGTGGGGTCAGGGAGGACGGACGTTTTTGAAATGTCTATTACTCAGCCCGAGGGGGAGGGACGTATGTCTGACAGGTACCATTCTGCCCGTGGTGTCTTAGCGTTGTTTTCTTTTCTTTTCGGGTGAAGCTATGGTGCTGTGGACGATAGAGCATCGAGTGTTTGCCTACGACAGTTACGTGAAGAGAGTTTGTTACAGCAGTTCAGCGTGAATTTCGGCGCCACTTCAATATTCACCGAAATGAGGGGCTGTTCCCACATGGTAACACAATCTTACGCTGGGTTAATGCACTTCGTACACGAGGTACACTAATGAATAGGAGACCAGTGGGGGGGTCCACGAACGGTAAAGACCCCGGAAAATGTGGAACGTGTTAGACAAGCTTTTCTGCAGAGTCCGAATCTCTCTGCTCGTAGGTATTCCACTGAACTAGGCATCGGTAATCGATCGGTAAGGCGTATTTTGCATGAAGACCTGCCTTTCCACCCCTACAAATTGGTCATCTGGTAACGGTTGCTACCAGGGGGATATGAACAGCGGCTTAAGTTCGCACGTCAGATGGAAATAATTTTTGAGGCAAATGACAACCTCATTTTGTTAATGAGTGATGAAGCTCATTTTCATCTCAATGGCATCGTGAATCAACAGAACTGTCGTTATTGGGCTCTTCAAGAGTGACAGTCTGGTATGCTGTTGGAAAAGCTGCCGTCATTAGTTCTTACTTTTTGGAAGATAATACTGGAAATACTGTTACTGTGAACTCAGAGCGTTACATCGAGATGATAAACAACTTATTTGTGCCTAAATTACGAAGAAAACGTATGCTTATCCGACGTGTGTGGTTAAAGCAGGGTGGGGCGATGGCCCACACAGCCAGAGCATCAATGGACGTTCTTCACCCTCTCTTCGGTGACCGCCTCATTTCCAGGTTTGCTGACACTCCTTGGCCCCCTCGGTCTCCTGATTGGTACATGTGTGATTATTTCTTGTGGAGAAACCTCAAAGCACGTATGTATCAGAATCAGCCCCGTATATTAGACGATTTGGAGGAAGCTATTCGCCTGGAAGTTGCCAAAATCAACAGAGCAATGCTGGAAAGAATGGAGGCCAACTTCCAAGAACGCATTCAGAAATGCATCGATGAAAATGGACACCACATGATGGATGTTGTTTTCCACACTTGATTTTGTCAAATGCTAATTCAATACGAACACATTGATGTCAATAAAATTTGTTTGAAGCTAAAATTATTATTTTCTGAATTTTTCAAAAACGTCCGTCCTCTCTGCCCCACCCGTACAAACATTATTTTTGCTTCCAACTCTAGAACAATCACATAGAGTTAATAATGGTAAAATCAGGGTTCCTCTAATTGCAACCATGCCACTAAAACAGTTTTACCATAAGAACATTTTCATTCATATTGAAAAACTTTCACGGATAGATAAATGTAGTCTTCTGAATGTAAATGGTCAAATTTTGAAGTAAATTATTAACCTTCTAGGACACTTAACTCGAGAAAAGTTTGAGATGGCAACTTCTGATTTTCATCATTGTATTTGGGAGTTATTGATCTTTACTTTTGCTTCTTAGTATTTAAAAAAAAAAATTAGTTTCCTAGTTATAAGCATATGAACTCTAAAAATAAATTTTTTAAGCTTTCTGGAGGCGAAATTTCTTTTTTTTAAGAAAAAAAATATTTTCATATCTATAACTATATTTTAAGAATTGTATTTTTGGTGTTTTTTTCTCTTCTTTGAATATCCTTTTTTAAGGTTGGGATAGGGGGAGAAGGAAGAGAGTGGGAGGTGAGAGGGGGAGAGGGGGAGAGGGGAGGAGAGATGGGGTAGAGATGGGTGGAAGAGAGGGAGAGAGACTTTTTTTTCTCCTGATTTGGATGTCCTTTTATAGTGGGAAAGAGAGGTGGGGAGAAGGGGAGGGGGGAAATGTGGGAGGGAAAGAGAGTGGGGGAGGGTTACAACAGGATTTTTTATTCCTATAAATGGACAGACAGACAGACACACAAACAGGCTTCATTTATATATATATATATATATATATATATATATATATATATATATATATATATATATATATATATATATATATATATATATGATGAAAATTAATGCAATATCGCAAGAAAAGATGAGGAATTAAACCACATTCTCCGAAGAAAATTTAATTCAGAACAGTTTCGTTGTATCTCACACCCTTTTTCAACTGACACTGGGCAGAAAATATAAGAGAAAAGCATAACACAAGATCCCCTCTTTTTCCCCTTGATCCCCTACTTGTGGCTAATCTGGGGGGGAGGGTAGGCCTAAACATATTGCAGGGCTGGCATTTTACTATTTTGTTTATTTACGATCTTATTACAGGATTAAAAGAAAATTGACCCTCAGATAGATTTAAATTAGGAACTGACGATATCAAGCTCGATTCTACGATTCTTCTCTTAACATAGTTAGCCGATTTAAATAACATTTTACTTCCATTGAAATCGATCGTATGATTCTTCTCTCTAACATGGCAAAATATTCCACTACTTTCGCTGCCCACTCTAATATCTCTTTTGTGTTCGTACAATCTCTTGTCTAGATTTCTTCCCGTTTCCCCTATATAAACTTTATGGCAATCGTTGCATGGTACTGCATATACTCCTATGTTATGATGTTCTTTGGGTTTCCTGGCCATCATCAATTGGTTTAAGGAATTATTATATTTAAAGGCTAGATTAATACCCGCTTTTCCCAATATGTCCTTTAAACTATTTAATTTATTATTAAATGGCAATGTTATACATTTGTTGAAGTCGTTAGTGCGGGAAGGCTTATTACCATAGAATGTTTTCCTAGCTGTAAAATGGGCAGACGATATGAACCAATCGGGGTAATACAAATTAGAAAAAATGGTCCTGATAATGACAATTTCTTCATCTATATAGGAAGGATGACATATTTTGTATGCTCTAAGGAAAAGGTTAGAAATTACCGATTTTTAACAGTATTATCGTGAAACGAAAAATAATGTATATAGGCATTCAAGTGGGTTGGTTTCCTATACACGTCAGGTTTTAATTAATGGTGATCTTTATTAATGAGGACATCTAAAAAGGGTAATCTATTATCATATTCCCATTCATATTTAAATTTGATGGAGACATGCAAATTATTCAAATTATTAAAAAAGGTATCAAAATCATGTCCATTAGGCCATACAGAAAATACATCGTCAATGTACATTAACCATATAAAGTTAGGGGGAGAAATTGTGGGAAGGAGTTCAGTCTCAAAATATTCCATGAAGAGACATGCCAATATCGGAGATAAAGTATTTCCCACAATTTCTCCCCCTAACTTTATATGGTTAAGGTACATTGACGATGTATTTTCTGTATGGCCTAATGGTCATGATTTTTATACCTTTTTTAATAATTTGAATAATTTGCATGTCTCCATCAAATTTAAATATGAATGGAAATATGATAATAGATTACCCTTTTTAGATGTCCTCATTAATAAAGATCACCATGAATTAAAACTTGACGTGTATAGGAAACCAACCCACTCGAATGCCTATATACATTATTTTTCGTTTCACGATAATACTGTTAAAAAATCGGTAATTTCTAACTTTTTCCTTAGAGCATACAAAATATGTCATCCTTCCTATTTAGATGAAGAAATTGTCATTATCAGGACCATTTTTTCAAATTTGTATTACCCCGATTGGTTCATATCGTCTGCCCATTTTACAGCTAGGAAAACATTCTATGGTAATAAGCCTTCCCGCACTAACGACTTCAACAAATGTATAACATTGCCATTTAATAATAAATTAAATAGTTTAAAGGACATATTGGGAAAAGCGGGTATTAATCTAGCCTTTAAATATAATAATTCCTTAAACCAATTGATGATGGCCAGGAAACCCAAAGAACATCATAACATAGGAGTATATGCAGTACCATGCAACGATTGCCATAAGGTTTATATAGGGAAAACGGGAAGAAATCTAGACAAGAGATTGTACGAACACAAAAGAGATATTAGAGTGGGCAGCGAAAGTAGTGGAATATTTTTCCATGTTAGAGAGAAGAATCATACGATCAATTTCAATAGAAGTAAAATGTTATTTAAATCGGCTAACTATGTTAAGAGAAGAATCGCAGAATCGAGCTTGATATCGTCAGTTCCTAATTTAAATCTATCTGAGGGTCAATTTTCTTTTAATCCTGTAATAAGATCGCAAATAAACAAATTAGTAAAATGCCAGCCCTGCAATATGTTTAGGCCTACCCCACCCCCCAAATGAACCACAAGTAGGGGATTGGGGGGAAAAAGAGGGGATCTTGTGTTATGCTTTTCTCATATATTTTCTGCCCAGTGTCAGTTTAAAAAGGGTGTGAGATACAACGAAACTGTTCTGAATTAAATTGTCTTTGGAGAATGCGGTTTAATTCCTCATGTATATATATATATATATATATATATATATATATATATATATATATATATATATATATCCAAGAAAGTACAGTAGCGTACGTGTAACTATAGGAATAAGACGACAGTAATTAGTCTAATTTTATATATGAAACCTGGTTTCGAAAAAAAAATTAGTCCTATTACTGTGGTCTTATCCCTATATATATATATATATATATATATATATATATATATATATATATATATATATATATATATATATATATATATATATAGATGTATATATCTCTCAAAGTAGCGCGAGAGAATGATGAAAATGAATCCATTAAACCACATTGAAAGAGAAAATGGAATAATTTTTCCTTGCATTAATATTTTTATTACTTTTTTTCGAAAAATTCCGTGCAGGGGAGCGATTCAAACCAGACACACTGAGGCAGCGAGCATCGCTTTGATCACAGTTAAAAGTATGCCTTTAGTAGACTATGCTACGCAGAGAACCAAAAAATTCTCTGAATAGAATAGCTTTTAAGGAACACTTTCGCAAGCTTGAACGGAGACTATGAAATAAATAGAAAATTAATTGGGAATTCAAAGAATTAATGAGGAATAGTGAAACGCGTGGCAGATATACAAATAAAATTCTTCTCATCACCTACAAGGTTTAATGGATTCATATATATATATATATATATATATATAAGTAAAGGAAGTCGATGGCGAGTTATGGTATATGATAGTATAGCGAAACGTTTGACTGTATAAGAGCCAAAAGTTTAATTTACCAGACTAGTTTCAGTATGTAGTTTATCATACCTTCTTCAGTCATATACTGATAATGTAATTGTTACAAAAGTCTATAAATAGCGTACAGATAAGAAAAAACACAAAGAAACACAAAACGAGGGAATAAGGTCATTAATCAGGGGGAGCGAGTCTAAGATCGTTGACTAAGCTGTTTACAATGAGGTTACGGGAATGGGGGCTACATTTTAATTGCCTATCTGACAAAGGAAAATTGGGAATTTCTCCTATTAATATTGATTCTAATATTTTTCTTTCACGGAAATCTTTACAATTATATATGATTAGTGCCTTTAGATAGTCAATTTGGTGGTTGAAATTGCTAATATGATTAAAAATACTGGATATGTTTCTGCCTCGTCTGACATCACCTTTGTGTTCATAAATTAGTTCTGTTAAGGTTCTTCCGGCCTCTTCTATGTAAATTTTGGAAGAGTTTGCAGAGCCACACGGGATTAAATATACACTTGCTTGGTTCCGATCATACCTCTCCTCCCACACTCATTCGGTCGCACTCGATAACCTCTCCTCCGAGGCCCCCCCCCCCCTATTCATTTAGGGGTGCCTCAGGGCTCAGTCCCTGGTCTCCTCCTCTTTCGCATCTACTTACTTCCTCTTGGCTCCCTTCTTCACGATTTTGGCCTGTCCTCCAACCTATATGCTGATGACACTCATATATACATTTCCTTATCCCCTGTGTCCTTTGCTCAATCAATTACTAAGCTCCTTTCAGCCTACACCTCCATAAAGGAATGGCTGTCTGCCAACTTTCTCAAACTTAACCACGATAAAACTGAAGTTCTCCTTGTTGGTACCTGTAGAAGTATAAGTACATCCATGCATTAGTGCATACATAAATACACTGACACATCTGCGTGTCCCCTCTCCCCCTTATTCCAAATTCGCCTTTTCCATCGAATCTCCTTCACCTCTTTTCGCGCCGTCATAAACCCGCGGTTAGAGACGAGGAAAGCTCGGATGGCGGCGAGGCGTAAATATTTCGCATGTCCTGGCGGCGGACAAAAGGTCTTTCGCGCCACGATAAGGATTTTATGAGAATCCGGTGCTCTCTCTCTCTCTCTCGATTTTGGCTCTTGAGGGAAATAAAAAGGAAAATTCTCCCTGGCGTCAGGCAGAAGATCTTGGACCTACGTTGTCTGTGGAGCTAGTCTCACAAAGGATACAGTTTGCTCGTTACAAGGAAGAAACTTCGGGGAATTGGTTGTTGCCATCACGGTACTTGTAGGTGCCAAACTTATCACACACCCCACCCCCTTCAGAGTCAGAGGTTACACAGGACCTCCCTCTGCGGATTACCCTAGACGCAGCTAGGTAATCATTTTGGCTACCCACTCCAGGTGCCAATAATCGGATCTGACACTTCAAGGAGAAGAATTCAGATTTGAGTCACCGTTTAACTCGCCTTCGCGATCCGGCCTAGGATCATTACATCAGGACACCGATCTAGGATTACCCCCACATTCGGTGACCTCGGAAGACCGGGCTAAGTGTGAAAATCATCATCAGAAGAATTCCTTCACCGTCATCTTCCAAATACTTAAGAACTCCAAGGTATCATTAAAGTGAATTATCCCCTCCCCTAACTTCATCAGTTTAACCTTTAACTATAACTTCCATCCCAAGTTCATAACCTCGATTATTACAAGTGATTAATTCAGTGCTTAATTCCATAATATTATTCAATTCATTCTGTCGGGTGCAATTAAGACGCAAGCATCCTTGTAAGTAGATTTCAAGTGTAATCCCCACGACATTATATAGATTTACCTATTCAGTGCAAAGACTAATCCTATTTATACCTATATACGAGTAAGCTACTTCATATTTCTAATTCATGTATATGAAAGATTATTTTTGTATCTGTGTGTTTTAACTATTTTGGACGATCCTTTGGCAATTGAAAGCAATCCACTCGGCTTAATTCTTAATATTACATAAATACACCCATGACTGGCTTTTACTGAGTGAGAACACACTCAGGGTATCATTATCTTAATTTTGATCAAAAGAGAAGCACCGTGGTTATTCTTATTCACCGGAAGTGGCTACGGTAGGTGTATTGGCTATACTTCTCGCACAATTTACCTTGGTGTGTGATTATAATATATGCCAAGGAAGTAGGACTGGGATTAACCACTCTCTAACCCTCGACAGTACCGCTTCGATGGTGAAGAAATCTAAAGCTCTCTTCTCCTCCCTTAACCTTGGGGAAACCAATATCGCCTTCTCTGTTACGGTTAGTAATCTTGGTTTTATTTTCGACGAGCAACTCTCGTTTAAACCGCACATCTATCGTATCTGTAAGCCTTCCCTCGGTTTCCTCTACAACTTCTCACGTGTTTGATCCCATTTTGATCGACGAACCTTGAGACTGCTATTCATGCCTTCGTCCCCACACGCTTAGACTACTGAAATTCTCTTCTAGTGAATCGCCCTTCTTCGTCACTTCGCCCCAAACAACTAGTTGAAAACTATGCTTCCCGGGTCCTCCTTCGTCGCCCCCGGTTCTCTCCTCTGATGTCTCTGTTACAGGAGCTATGCTGGTTACCTATTCACTTCCGTACCCACTATAAAATTATTGTCATCACCTACAAGGCTCTAAACCTCGAGCCTCCACCTTATCTCTCTTCTGCCCTCTCCCGTCGTCAAAGTGCTCGGGCACTACGGTCTAATCTCCCATCCTGAACACTCCTCGTTCTGTCCTGTGCTCGATGGGTGACCGTTCCTTCTCAGTTTAGGCTCCTAGACTCTGGAATACTCTTCCCGCCGAAGTCCGATCCTCTCCCTCCCTTGCTACTTTTAAACGTGTCCGGAAGACTCATCTCTTCAGAATTGCCTTCTCATCCCTGTAAACTTTCTCTACACTCGCTACACAATCTGCGCTTTGTGAGGGCTAACAACCCTGAAGGGCGAATTATAAGTACTTATTATTATTATTATTATTATTATTGTTTAGCTGATCCACGCGCTTGGTCGAAGGGAAAGATTTAAAGATAGAAAAAGGGTATTTAAATGTGGTTAGGCCTGGAGAAATAACTTTGTTCACTCATTACCGTCCCAGGGATAAAAACAAATTTAGTAATACGAAGTGTCTATCCCTCCCCTTTTCTCCCCTCCTCAAAGGAGTGAACAAAATTATTTCTCCAGGCCTAACCACATTTAAATACCTTTTTTCTATCTTTAAATCTTTCCCTTCGACGTGGATCAGCCAAATGAAGCAGGTGTATATTTAGTCCCGTTTGGCTTTACAAACTGCCCCTCATTTTACATAAGAGACCGGAAGAACCTTAGCAAAACTAATTTAGGAACATAAAGGTGATGTCAGACGAGGCAGTAACATATCCAATATTTTGAATCATATTAGCAAGTTCAACCACCAAATTGACTATTCAAAGGCACAAATCATATATAATTGTAAAGATTTCCGTAAAAGAAAAATAGTAGAATCTATATTAATAAGAGAAATTCCCAATTTTAATTTGTGAGATGTGGAATTGAAATTGAGCCCCCATTCCCGTAACCTCATTGTAAACAGCTTAGTCAACGATTTTAGACTCGCACCCCTAATTTTGTGTTTCTTTGTGTTTTTTTCTTATCTGTACGCTATTTATAGACTTTTGTAACAATTGCATTATCAGTATATGACTGAAGAGGGTATGATAAACTACATACTGAAACTAGTCTCGTAAATTAAACTTTTGGCTCCTATACGGTGGTTTCACTATGCTATATATATATATATATATATATATATATATATATATATATATATATATATATATATATATTCGCACATCAAGAAAATAAGAGTAAACCAGGAACGATGAATTTTAAAGATTGGTGAAAAACTTCCATTGAATCGAAACTTTTTCCCAGCGAATCAGGTGAAATCCGAATGTGAAGGGTCCTGCGATCTCTTATTCTAGTAACTAGTTGAGAACAAGCTATAAATAGGTCTTTGTTCGTGTAGCTTATTATAAAATTGCTTTTACCTAAATACAAAAGCAAGCTAAGAAAGCCTAAGCCGGAAGCATATTTCCCCCCTTTTCATAATAAAGCAAGGGGAACTGCTACAAAATTACCCGACCTCGGACTACAAAGGCAAAGGCCTCCTTGCCAGTATCTACACATATTTAACACCGTTTTTGAACACGGGAAATAGGATTACATAATGCAAGGCTGAAAATCATAAGATAAATGCATAATTGTAAAATTGATGACCTGAAACAAAATAATAATAACAGAGGTCATTGAAGCCATGCACAAATGCACATTGAAGCAATGGTAATCGCACTATAATAGCTAAAATTAATTAGGTACAATTGGATACGATTAGAACATAATAATCACAAGATATTTACGTTAAATAACATGGTATGAATAAATTAACCGTGGAGGGTATACATGATCTGACAGTAATTAACAAAATGAAATAAGAATAAACTTCCTTAATTCAAGATATGTGCAATCCTGATCCAAACATCTCAGAATGAAGAATAAAAAAAGGGAGTTGAAGGAATGACAGTTACGATTTTCAGGCTGATAATAATGTAGATATCAGCGTGTTATCTCTTGTGACAGATTATTGGAAAGGAAAGTTTTTGGCGAGTTGAAAGAATAAAAATGATTGAGATAAAACTCCTATTTACACCAGGCAATGGCTTCGTTACCAAGATTAAAATTTAAAATCTAAAAAAAAGCAGCCATGGTTAAATTCGTATTCATTTTCTCAACTTCACCAATTATAATAATTTTAAAAAGGAACTCTAAACTAATTTTTCTGAACTTCACCATTTGTAATTCTTTGGGTTTTAAAAAATTAACAAAATTTTGATACTCGTATTCATTTCTGGGTAAATATGTAGATTAGCGGCCCGGCCGAAAAAAAATTTGTGTGTAAATATTATCGTTCACTCGTGTCGGAATATTCATGCGCGTTTGAGTCCTTTTCAAATTATTATTCTATAAACAATTAGGATTATATACTGGGGGGCTGTGCCCCCCAGATCACCCCAATTTAATGAAACTCAGGATCATCGTATTGTCGTCTCCCCATTGTGTTTACCCCCACGCGAGCCGTCAACTTAAATGTACTCCAAAAACGTGAAACATTTTGGAACATGGACGAAATATTACGTCCCATCGTTCGCGCCGATAATCTACATATTTACCCATTTCTGAACTTCACCATTTTGTTTTTTGATATTATAAAAAAATTATTAGAAATAACTTTGATAAAAAAGTCATAACCAAACTAAGATGAAATTATTATTCAAATACTCGAAAAAGATCCCGTTCTTAAATTATAGAGTTAGTGATGATAAATTTGATAGCAAATGTATTCACAGGATTGTAGTTTGAGAAACCTTTGCTTTCATGAAAGTTGAATGGTAAAAGGTTAGAATTTGAAAATATTACGATGATTTTTTAAAATTTGAAAACTATTCCTGTATTAACTGGATAATGAAATAGACATAAAGGTCAGTATGACAAATAATGCTGAGCCTAAGGGCACCAGGAGCCGGTCCTCTTTGGGGAGAGGTGCCAGGAATTAATATGTTTTGACATCAAATAACATTCAGGTGGAACCTTCGTCGTGTGTGCTGTGCTGAGAAGACGGGAGATGAATTAAAGCAGTGTTGTAATTAGCTATGTATGTAATGATAAGTGTAAGATCCACCCAACTGAGTACAAGGATAAGCACCTCGTGTCCACCAATTGGTAGCCAGATCACTACATGCACTGACGTTTGTGTCCGCTCTTGCAGGGATCGAACCCTGTACCGCGACGTTAGCAGACTAAAGCCGTACCTCCCCCGCTAGCAATAGCTCTATTTTGGTTGTGAATAGTTGAAATAAAATGAGAATTAATGAGGACGCATTTTCACTTAATGCAACCAATGAGAAAGTGCACACACGTATATACACAGAGTATAAAGCGAATTAGAAAAAAATGAGTTGCCTTAGAATACAGTTTGTAAAGAAATTGGACAGTAGACTACAGGGAGACGAATTCTCTGGTTGCATGTAAATAGTGTGTGTGTGGTCGTATTTGTGTGTGTCTTCAAGTGCGATGATTGAAATGGATGAATGATAGTTTTTAGCCAAAAATATTGCTTGATAGTTAGCTGTTCTAGTTGGTTCATTAGATTGGTGAATTAAGTTCGTTGCTTACCACTTGATTGAGAGTACAAATGTGATGAGTTGATAATACCTGTAAGGAATTGATCAGCTAATACAGCTGAGCTACTTTCAAGCCTTTGTGATGAATTTGAAGATTTACCAGACACGTTGTCGGGCTTCTGATTGGAAGTTAGCTATCATAATTGGTTCGTTGGGAAGTTGAGTTTCGTGCGTTGATCACTCCTTTATTGCGAGTACAAATAGGGCGAGTTAAAATGGCTAGCACCTGTAAGACGGCGAATGTGATATTCTAAGCCTCATTCGGAACGCACTCTTTCGGTGACATGAGACCTCGCTAATGATGTTTTTCTCTAAAACCCCTGATTCCTTTGATTCCCCTCCGGTTAAATTTGAGCGTCTTTTTTTAACTGATCTGAGAATGTTGCAGAATATCAGGTGCTGTTGGTGGTGAGTGATTAGTGAGGTATGATGCAGTTGCACTTCAATTACTAGTGCATGAGTTGTGAATGAGTTGATGGAAGATATCCCGCTTTAGTGCGCAGACACTTCACAGGGCCAGCGAGTGTGGTGGAGAAGGGTTTGTAAACATATTTATGAGCTGCAAGTTAAAAAATATTGGCGTCACATTACTTACAAAATAGTAATCTGATTGAGCATCTTAGATATTGACCGTCCCATGGAATTGTTCCTTACCTTTTTGAGATTGTTGTAAGTTTTTCTTTGATGAAGCAATTGTTACTTTAATCTAGTTACAAAGTCGTAGGAGGGGATCCGTGCTTGGTGTGTTGCTGTCGTTCATGTTTGCAGTTGAATTTTTCTGAGTTGAAGTGATGTAAATAAACTTATCTTGTTGCAATTTGTTGTGCGGGATGCTGCGTGGGAAATTCGAGGTCACTCAATGGTCAACATTTTTGTCGAGGCCACCCATGGTAACTGAGTTTTAATCAAGCCTTTTGTCATTCTTCTCTGAGACGGTACGCCTCAAACTTTCCGGCTGATACACTGGTTAGGAATAACAAGTCGGTTACTGCAAGTGCTTTAATCTAGCCTGTCCTAAAAAGAGTATATGCTCTTTATAGCATCATATATTTTAACATTTGACAAAAAAAAAACCAATATATTGCTATAGCAATCGCCAATGAAAGTTAAATTAGTGATGCTAGTGGTTAAAATGCTATATCAAAATGTTTGAATATAAAATTTAATTAACTACGTCAAGTGCTCAAAAGGTTCTCCAGCGGCATGACTGCAATTCTGAATGAGTCAACAAATTGATTCGCAGATATTGTCCAATGTGGATGCTGTTTTCGCTAATTGCATGGTTCTTGTGTTTTCCTTCGTTGTAAGTTTTGTATTGTGAACTCTAACATTCAGGTAGCCCCACAACTGGAAATCTAGGGGCATATGTTTATGATACTCAAAGCATTTTCTTCGTACTATCCAACAGTTAGGTAATGTTTCATCGAGGTACTTTCTGACATCACAATGACAATGGGAGTTGATGTGAGGATTCATTTTGTAGAAAGTTAAAGTCGTTTCCAAATAGCGTCCAAACTAGCAGTATAATTTCGATCCCCTCGTAGCATGTCGAGATATGCGTAACCAGCAACTGTTTCATTAAAAAAATGGTCCAACCAAACCCCTAGATGATAAATTGCACCATAATGTTATTACTGAGAAATAACCTGATTATCTACATAAATGTATAGATTAATTATCAAGTGACCGATCTCCGTAGTTGTGTTGAATTACTGTTCCATTCCAATTGAAGATAGCTTCAAAAAAACACACGAATTTGCTGACAAACGGAGGTTTTTCAGCTTCCATTATCTGAAACCATTCACAATATTCGAGCCTGTGATCGGGGTCATTTTCAGTCATGACCTATGACATAATAGCTTCTTTAGCGAGACGATTTTAAAATCCGGGGAACACTTGATTTTGTTGATTCCGGTCTCGTGGTTTTCGTCGCTCACACTAGATTTTCGTCGTCCAGATATTTTATTCTGCATATCTTGATAAGTACCGTCTGTCTCCAACTTTCCCCAGATGTTTTTAATGGCAAGACGTGTACCAAATTGCGGGATTCATTGCTTTTAGACTTCTTTATTCTATGTTAAATGCTTGCATACCATGGGTTCTTTTGCTGAAATAAATGAAAATGAATGATGTATGCAGAGTTTGTATCGTGGAATAAGTGCGTAGGCCTCGTCTCCAAGCTAGCTAGTGGGTGGTTAGGCTACGTTCAGTCCATAGGCTAAGCCATTATAGATCTTTGACAATACAAAGCAAGAGTTAGTCGACACATACAGAAGTGCATTAATGCCTCGTGGTTAACAAATCTGAATAGAATTGTGGGTTTTAAGGAAAAGGGGGGATAGTGGGGAGCCAGCCCCACATTACAAACTGAGTTATATATGCCTTCGCGAATACTTACTTGATCAAGCTTTGAAATGCAGAGTAGCTAATGTAAACAGAATACGACTTTCTTTCTGTTTGATAGTGGTGAGAGGACATTTCTCGGGATTAGAGCCTTTGATTTGATCGTAAATGCGAAAGTAAGCTAAGTCTATGCACAGGGCATTTCTACTTTGTTTCCTATGAAACATGGTAAATGCTAAATATATACTGAATTTTGTAAAACATTTGCTGTATTTCTTGAAAATTAAATAAGTAAAGTTCGAAAGCTTTCAGTCGCTCAAAGAAGGGATGTCGGGCTTTTCCATTTGTATCTTCTCCGTCCTTACAGGCACGGTTTCTTTGGGCGGTGGTCTTTGGAGGTGCGAACGAAAAAGATAAATTGATAAAATGTGTTATCACGGCTTACGCGTTCCGTTAGCTCAGTCGGTAGACCACTGGTCCTGATAACCAGAGGTCTGAGGTTCGAGGCCTACCTCCAGTAGGATCTTTTCTCACTCTCTCTCTCTATCTCTCTCTCTCTCTCTATATATATATATATATATATATATATATATATATATATATATATATATATATATATATATATATATATATATACATACACGAGGGATGGTCAATAAGTTTTGCGAATCGGTAGGGCAAAACAGAGGAAGGAGGATGGCTGTTTGTGGGGGTGTTAGCACAAGTTATGATAAGTCAGGACTTGCAGACGCATACTCCTGCCTCGTCTATTTAAGAAACAGTAGCTGATCGCAGATCGTCAGTCACAAATTTTTCAACAATGGAGAAGGTTGAGCACCGCGCTGTAATCAAATTTATGACCAAGGAAGGCAAGAATGCAAAAGAGATCCATGAATGCATGGTTGCAGTGTACACTGACACCGCCCCATTCATATGCAACCATTGCTCGCTGGAATAGGGAGTTCCGCCATGGTCATGAGTCCCTTGAAGATAACTCCCGTCCAGGACGCTTGTCAGACGTGCCCAATGAGGACAATGTGGCCCGTGTGGAGAGGATGATCTTCGAAAATTGACGGGTGAAGGTCGAAGAATTCGCGGGAGAACTTGGAATATCACATGGAAGTGTTATCAACATCATCCACGACAAGTTGGGTCCCTAGAAACTTCCCCCTTCCATGATCGACTTCAACGTCGTTTTTTGTCCACAAAGCCAGAGTTGCCTAAGCTGCCCTGCGCGAGTGCGGATTCGATGTGGCCCTTAGCGACTACTTTTTATTCCGCCAGCTCAAGGCTGCACTGCGTGGACGCCGGTTTGTGGACGATGAAGATGTCCAGCTCGCCGTCCAGAAGTGGATTGAACAGCAGTCTGGAATTCGAAGCCCCAGGGACAAGTGGCTCAGGTGCATTGAAGTCGAGGGTAGTTATATTGAAAAATAATAAAATACTTTTCCTCATATCTCGTTTCCTTATATCCGAATTGCAAAACTTATTGACCGCCCCTAGTATATATATAAATATTCGGTAAAGGGATTTAATTGAAGGTAGATTTAAGTTAAAATATCATTAACTCATAATAAGACGCCACCTCTACATTTTCAGCTCTTCATAAATCAGTATACCAATTTTTCCTAAATTAGCAGTTGTATTTTTCAACCCTTGAACATTTTTAGTAATTACTACATTTAGGACAGTTGTTATATTAGAGCTAATCTTAGTTTTAGATTTCTAGCATTTATAATGAATTGATCCTATATCCACCTATAACTTTGTTATTAAATAATTAGCTATCTCCTCCCCCCCCCCATATGCACGTCTTTGGTGAGAAAGTTAGATTATTGCCACCATGGTAGTAGCTGCTTGTCTTTGAGGCAAATCTATGAGGTGGCGCTCATGCATCTAATGGTTAGAGACATTCGACTGGTAATTCAGTTCAAAGCCAGTTAGATTTATATAAATATCACAATAATGGTCCGAATGCCTTTGAAATATTAGATACTGTTATAAAGTTTTTTGAATTACTTGGTCATGAAACAATACGGCAAGTTGGTGTCGTTTTCGATAACTTATGAGAAGGTGAAAGGAGGTCATCCTCCAGTTTGATATAGACGTTCGAAAAATACGAGTAATAACTACATGTGCAAATTAAAAAAAACATTGAAGGAAATGTGTCTGTTTTGAAGTTATGAGTGAATCACATCAAGGAAGTGTGGGTCTGAAAGATTATTCCAAACTTACCCTGTAATGTGAAGAGTGTGATAAGGAGCTGTTACTGAGATAAAAGTGGCTGTTAGGTGATCTTTCTTTCAACTATTTCAGAGAAAAATGGAACTGGCGCAATCCATCAACGACGTGTTCACTATGAGAATTGCGATGAGACCAAGAATAAACGAAGAAGAAAAAGGCACGATTAAAAAGGACAAAGGTAGGATGGAAAGTGTTCAAGTGAAAGAAGGTATGTCTTAATAAACTTTAGCTACCCTTTAAATTAGGATCGAAATGATGCATTTCAAAATTTCCAAAGACAAGTTTATAGAGAAGAGGAAATTGAAGCTACAACTGTGAACCTAAGCCTATTTGTGGCCTGGCTTGTGAGGATATACTGTTTACATATGTAAAAAGGAAAGGCGTAGTCAGCAAAAACCCCACCGGATCTGAGAGATAAGTATAGGATTGATTGTGAGATGTGTGATGGTCATAAATCAGCAATGAAATGTTCCTGTCTGAGCGTTTTCTGATTTAGAAAGAAAATTTTACGCCAGATTGAATGAAGGAATGAGTGTTTTAAAATCCCTGAATAGTGAATGGATGTGGAATGGGGAGAAAGCTTTTGGATTTGTGCTGTTAAGGAGAGTGGAGGGCTCGTGACAGACCTAGAGGTAGGTTGAGGTAGTGGAATAATATGAAAGATAAAAGCCTACCGAATTGAGAATGTTCTGCTAATTTTCAAAGAAGAGGAATCGATCCTTAACAGACAACTAACTCAGCACCCATCAACCTGACACCTATGCGTGGTGAAAGATAATTGCGGGGAAGTGTCATGTTTACATTTAAGCTTATTGATACAAGGTGAAAGCAAAATAGCTAATGCAACTCTGTGTGGAGACTATTGTAGAAACTTGTAATGTGTCGATGCGCGCAAACTTAAATTTGTAGGAAAGCTGTTGAGGATTATGATGAATTATATTCGAGGTTTTACCTGTGAACAGTGTTGTCTCGCTCCTAGGACTTAAGTGGTTACAGCTGTCCCATAATTAATATTTGTCGAAGAATAGGTCACCTCCCCAGACAATACGTCTATATATACATATATGTATCTATTGGTTGGGAGGAAAGAGATAAAAGCCACGATAATATGTATATATACAGTTATATATACATATATCCTCTAATGTACGTACGCGTCCTTCGCTACGTACAAGTACGTTCACTTTGTAAGGGTAATCTATTGATTACGAGGTATAAGAGTGCGATTTACTACAGGGCCCGATAACGTTTAATGAGTTTACCAAGTTGCAGCTCAAGGGTACATTTAAAGAGTGAAAACCAAAAATATAGTTTTAATAAGTCACTAGTTAACATATATATATATATATATATATATATATATATATATATATATATATATATATATATACATAGATAATGTAAATAAGGACAATTGTGACAGAATATAGATTAATTGGCAATTGGGTAACGTTAATTACTCGTTAATCAGCTTTGAAATGAGATACTATAAATCAGTTATACGGAGGAAATATTTATATGTCTGAAAATGGGCTAATTAACGGAAGATACAATCAAGGGTCGTTTTGCATTAATGGGATCACCTTGAGGAAAGGAAATCCTTCAGCGAGTTGGCGCGGGGAAATGGAGGCGGACAATGGACGTGATTCTCGGCCGAATATCCTGACGGTGACGATGATGAATGGGAGGATGGGGGATACTAGAAGACGAGTTCACGATCCTCCTTGAAGACGGACGATGGCACCTCTACTCCAAAGAAGTGCAACCACCAAAATTAGAGACTCTGACGTGGCTCGGCGCGGAGTCTCACACGGAAAACTGGAGATCTTTGATGGGGGGGGGGGTGCAGATAAGACGAGAAGAATCTCGG
Organism: Ceratothoa steindachneri; assembly: GCA_963969495.1. Taxonomy (NCBI): domain Eukaryota; kingdom Metazoa; phylum Arthropoda; class Malacostraca; order Isopoda; family Cymothoidae; genus Ceratothoa; species Ceratothoa steindachneri. The sequence continues at coordinate 192,882,345 of OZ018321.1, read as the reverse complement.
CCAATACTTCGGGGACGAAATGATTCGAGGGTTGCTCTGAACAGAGTAAGCCTTCACAAAATAGATAGATCTGCCTGGTGAGATCCAACCTCGATGATATAAGCGAATACCAGGGACTTGGGGAAACAAACACACGATCTAAACCGAAGGCGACGGGTTCTCAAACTCAATCTGCCGATATTCGAAAACCCAGGGTATTTATATGATGGCCATTTTCTTGTTTTCTCCTCGTTAGCAGACTCAGACGACTGGCTGACCACTTCCGGCGGCCTGATAGATTAGCGTTTGTCGCCTGACCTAAGTCTTAATGGCCTTTACAATGTGGGCGGGAAACTTTCGGCTAGCATTTTCCCGACTACGGAGATTATCGCTTCCTCAGCGAGGTAAAAGCTTTTAACACGCCCAACTTAATTAACTGCACCTGTGAGGCGGCTTCGGATATTCAAATTCTTTCTACTTTTTTCTTTTTTTATTCAGAGATTACTCCACGTGGAGTTATACTCAGGAGACAGAGAGAGGGAGGAAGGAATTCAAGAAACAAATGAATGGGGTATTCTTCTTAACGTCTCTTTCCCTTACGATATTATAGAATAGTAATTCAAAAAGGTACACTATACAGAGTCATGCAATGAGTAAATAGACCCCAAGTTTATTACAGAAATACATTTTTGGGAGGGTAAATTTAAAGAATGAAATACATTTTAAACAATGAAAGTACATTAGTAATACTTTGGGGACTTCCATTTGGCAGCTTTTAGAGCTGCAACTCATCTAGGCATGGATTTAATACGTTCTGAGATTTGATAGAGCTTGTGGTCTTTCCGACCAAATTTGGTGGATGACATTCAACAAATCTAACAAAGTTCCTACATTTTGGACTCTTTCGTACTGTCTTCACACGCATGTTCTATTTGGTTCATATCAGAACACTCATTAGGGAAAAAAATTTGCTTGATCCGCTTTGATCCTCCCATTCTTTATCCCTTTATCCCATGAATAAACTTATTTTTAAGCTGATCATTTGAGAACACCAGCGTGTCTCACTCTTTTCATTCCAAAATTACTCTCCATAATCTAGCAGGAAAGTCACCATGTTTCACTGGTTGGTTGTAATTGGTTTATGTCAGACGCCTGAAGGGGTAATCTCAAAACCCATGCCTACGCACTTTCCGAAAATTGAGCAAACCTGGATTCATCCAAAAAATTATGCTGTGTCAAAATTACAAAGGCTCGTTACTCATTTCTTCAGCACAAACATTATTTTTCTCAATATTAGTCATAGTTAAAAAAGGCTTCACCTTGCTGTGAGTCCATAATATCGAAGTGAGTGCAAGTAATTTATTGCTGTTCTTTGGCTGATTTTGAATTTTTCTGCATTTTCAGAAGCTGTAGAACGAGGGTTATTCTCAATGGTCTTCGAACAGCACGAAAATATGTAACAAAGCAATTGGTTCTTCCCAGGGGCTGAGAAGAATCTCAAAGTGAACTCACCCAAAACCCCTTTGAAAACCAACTCTTTTGTGTCCCGTTAAATCCAAAGGTATCGACAATGCTCCCCATCAGAACGTCTTAGTTAGGTTACCTTCTTTTTTTAATACTACTCTGCAGCTGGCTGCACTAGGGAGAAGAATGGGGAGGGTATGAAAGACTAGCTACAAAATATAGTTTACTAGCACAATTATCCTAAAAGGTTACACAGCAAGACTTATACATGAAATGTAAACACTGAGTTAAATACTTAGTTAAAGGGGAAATTGAATCTAAGTGATGACCACTCTGATCAAGTTAACAATACAACACATTTGTACGTACCAGGAAACATCTTGGCTCTACAGTAGCTTGAGTTCAGAAAATGCTTCAAAGCCCGGTAAGGAAAATGCCTCTAAGCACGGACTCTAGGGGACTGGAAAGATGCAAGGTGTCTGTATGAGATTCTATGTCAAGTGTTTTTCCCCAAGGTGGTACTCAATAAAAAGTTTATGTATTCCTCCTTCGCACCGCTCCCTCCTTAACGATGCCTAGTGGCACGTCAACTGCTACTCCTCCTCTCGGAGGGGGGGTGGGAGGATTTTTTAACTTTTCAATGTGTCAACATGCTCGACCGCTGGATGGTGTGTAGAATTCGTTTAGTTCTGCTTTTCCCTGACGTCTAGGGCAAACTTACCACCTGCTGACTCATACTAAACATGATCTCCTTTACCTTCTAAAGATATGCGGCCAGGCGGGGTTCGTAAAGCCCTATGTGAACCCTTCACCGTAGATGTTTTACCATTTTATATAAATTCACTATAATTCTGTTAACTAAAGAAAGTAGAACTCCAAAACTCCTGTCAATTTACTTTGGGGACAGTCCACTCTCAGATTGACTGACAAATTCGTGATCAATGAAATATATGATATTTTTATTATTTTTCTTTCTAGGCAGATTTAGTGATTATAATAATAAACTTTAAACATAAGAAAACAAATACTTATAAAAAGGCCCCCAAATCGTAATAAAACATTCTATCATAAAAATGTGGGTATCTAATTACTGCTTGCATGTCTATGTATTTAAAAGATTGGCTAAAAAAATATTCAAATTAAAAGTTCAATTGTCTAGAATTTAATATCGGTTTTGACCTATTAAGAATATATAAATTTTAATCAAGGTTACAATGCATGCCTTATGTAAACAAATAAAACAGGCTTTTACACACTGTTACTGCCGTGCAACGAGAGCGAGTTCATGACTCTGCCACAGGAAATCAGTTGCTTCCTTGTTCCAAACCCGATCAAATTGTTTAAAGACAAAAATCTGGACTAACTGCGTCTGAACCAATCTCGATTGGTTTAGTATCTGTAGCGTAATCCTCAACACAGAAGAACAGTCATTGCTGTGAAACAGACTAGGGCTTCTTCAAATAACCAGAGGTCTCTCTAGCAAATTTCGATGCATTTTGTAAAATCTAGACAGCATTTATGGAGTGAATTCGGTTCTCTTATGATCCATAAAATTGTAATGAATGATGGTAGTTCGAGTCCAAGATATTGCCCTCATAAATTTTGGTCTGACTTTTGTTTAGATCGTTTCCGATTTTCAAAGAGAATCCAATTCTTACTGCACGTTACTATCAGTTCTCATATGAGTCAATTTGATTCCGTAGATGAACTCAGTCGTCAGCAGATATGGCATGCATATCTAACTCTTTCAGCTTTCCCATTGCAAGCAACCATTCAGTAGACCTTGATTTGCTTAATTAACCTCAACTTTCTTCAAGTTCAAGAACTATTACACTAAAAACATTCTCAATTTTTGTCTTTGGGCCAAAACCATTGGAACTAAGTTACAGAGTAAGCTCATTAAAGACTACAACTAAAAATATCCTGTTGATTTTTCGTGCAGTTTCAGCTTCCAAACCTAACTTGGCGGAAATCAGGATAAAAACGTTACAAAACATTTTGTTCTGTTGCCTTAGATGTTAAAGCACACATAATTAAAGGGGTTGTTAATCTAAACATAAAGAAGTGTGTCTTTTACACCAACAATTGGGAAGTCAATCACAAGAACAGGAAACTTTGGCCAACCATTGTTAAGAAAAAACTTTCATTTTCACCAGATTTGTAGAGTTCAAGTAAATGAGACAGAGAGTAAGAGCAACGGGCAAATCCAAATCTATCATCTGGCAATGCTTACGCTGAATGTCGACCAACTTTCAAAGCCAGGATTGGAATCAAAAATCACTTAAGAGTCCATAAATATACCAACTGATCAAAGAGCACCAATGCCAGGATTGGGGTCATAAGAGACTTGGAAGTCCATAAATAGACCAAAAGATCTAAAATCATTCATTCTTGACCTCGAGAGATCGCCAGTACTATTAATATAAACTTCCAATGAGTATGTCTTGTACCTACAATAGATATTTAAAGATTTTACAAGGTAAAAATTACGATTCAACCAAATAAACATTTTTAAAATCCTAATCAATATTCACCATTTAAGAGGGTTTTTTTTATTTCAAAACGTGAATTGGAGAAACTAATAAAAAAAATAGTGTCATATCGGAATAATAATATATAAACTTTCATAATTATGTATCGCAAATAAATACATCAGATGAGCTACATCGATTCTCGCTCCATAAATATACGGTCACAAAAACTCTTAGTAAATCTTCTAAGTTATATCAACAAATTTAGGACAATTTTGCACCCTGAATCTGAAAATGGCATCCATTTCATCCAATCAAGTCATATTTTGTGGTAAGTCGATTTAAAAAAAAGTGCTATCTTATAATTAAATCGGTTACCCTTTTGAGATTTTCGGTTGATTTTTTTTAATATTTCTCATCTGAAATAGGCTTTTAAGATAAAACAACATCGTTTTCTAATACAATTTATTAATTAAATGGTACAAAAATGATTCATGTATATTGAATAGTAAACACTGATAAGGGTTAGTACATGTAAATTAGATATTAGGTCATCATTGTTCAGCGGTAGAGATATTTCTCTTAAGAGTTCAACAATAATTAGTCATTATGACCATCACAGCGTCCCTGATACCCGGTCTCCATTTTGTTCATGTCCTGATGGAATCTCTTACCCTGCTCGTCGCTCATTGAGGCCAGATTCTCAGAAACCGATCTACATGTGAGAATAAGTCATGCATTTCCATGATCATGTTGTATCCAAGGTTTCTGAAATCAGTCAGCATATTGGCGACAAGTTTTGTGTAGTTTCAGACCTTCTTGTTGACAATAAAGTTGTTCACGACAGCAACAAAAGCCTTCCACGTTTCCAGTTACACTTCGTTTATTGTGTTTTTGAACTCCAGATCTCTGAAGAGTTGACAGAGTTGAGGACCGTCAAAGATGCCATTTTTTAACGTCTCGAAGGTCAATCCTAAAAAGACGTGGCACAAGAAAGTGAAGCAGCCGCCACCATTGTCCAGAGCTTTGGTAAATTGTTTGATCAAGCCGAACTTGATGTTCAGTGGTGGGAAGAGTATCCTGTCTGTGACCCCCAGAGCGTTTTTTATGATGTTAATTGTTCTGCAAGGCACTACTTCCTCTCGTACAGGCCAGTCCTTCTTCGTGTAATGCTGAGCTCGGTCCATACTACCCCCACATGCGCAGAAAGCACGGGTACTTGATGAACCTGGGCTGTTGTCCGAACAAAAATCTCACCATCTTTAGGTCAACACAAATCAACCACCACGTACTTCACCGCTTTACACTTTTTCTTGAGTGTAGTCGAGTGAGCGAAGAGGGTGGGTGGGGGGGGGGAGACAAACTGGTGGTGGTTGTGCAGCAGAACACAGTTCAGCGATCGTTTGCTGCTGTCAATGAACAGTATTCAATCTTTGGGTTGGCACTCTGACACTCCAAGCTTGTGCAGAAGCTGTGCAATACTTATACAGTAGTAAACTAAGTTCTTCCCTTCACAGGGTAAACATGCTCAACATACCTTAGGCGCGTGCTCTCAATTATTTTGACTTATGACCTTACGACCTTCAAAACTTTCAACAAGTGGGGCAATCCGCCCCATAATTTCCTTTAAATAATTCCCGGAATAGCCTTAGGAGGACCTTGTTAATTATATTATTTGGAAAATGATGTAAAGCAACATAAGGGTTTCAAATTTCGTTAGAATCGGCCGAATAGTTACGATGTTATTGCTAAATCACTCCCGAACTAACCTTAGGAAGACCTTGGCAATTATATCATTCGAGAGAGAATATAAAAGAACATGAGGGTTTCAAATTTCGTTAGAATCGACTAAATAGTTACGATGTTATTTAAAAGAAAATCTCATTGAAAAGTAAAATGGTTACCATCTGACCGACCGACCAACGGGCCAATATAGTAACTTATAGAGACGCGTCCACGCGACTAAAAAAGGTAGAAGGTGATGCGACCACTGCCAAAGAGGTTTTATTTTTTTCAATCTAAATGCCAACAGTTCGGCAGAGAATTTTGACAAACTATATCATTTAGGTAAAAAAAAACAATTCTTCTTCTTCGTTCTCTTCAACAGTGAAGGAATCTTCGCCACTAATGTCAGGAAGTTCTCCAGAAATGGGTACTAGAATTTCATCATACTGACCTACAAGATAACGTGCTGATTGAACTTCAGGAAACCTGAGGCCGCTGCGGTTCCTTTTGTTGATCCCAGTCAAATCAAAAGCGCAGAAGTAGCAATCGCTACCATGCTTTGCCGGCTCCATCCAAACCATAGGAATCCCATAAAATTTTTCTTGTCCTTGATCCAACCAGCAGATACTCGCTGTATGTCTTTCACACCATGTGTGGCGCCCAAGCTTTATCCTTGTTACCAAGTTTCATACCAAATTAAGTATGGTAAGGCGGCTTTATGAAACTTGTGACTGGATTCACTTACAAAGGTGGATTCGCTGCCGATGTAGCCGAATACATCGGAAGTATTTTTCGCAAGATCTTCTTAGCCGAATCTATTTCATTCACTTACAAAAGAAAAATGCCAGTTATTCAGAATTCGTTTATTTCGAAATAATAAATATTTTTGCATCATATAAATAGAAAATAGTCAGACATGTAAAAAAAATTAAAATACATCATGGGGCAATAAATTGAAAAGTTGACCTGTTTGAGCAAAACTAATGATTTTTGGATTCAGCGCATCAAAATTCTCTTAAAAGCATTAACCAATAAAGTTGCGTTGGCGACCGATATTAGCCAATGGGTAAATTTACTATGCCACTAACGTTGTATAACGAGTTAGAAATCTTTTAAAACTCCCCTATATAAATGTAAATATACTATTTAATATTATACATACTGAAAAATAAGTGAATTAAAGAAATTTTATATTTAGATCACCTGAAAAATAATAATATAAAAGATCCAGTACGATAAAGCGGTGCTGGAGAGTTGCTACCACCGTCAAGGTCGCAAGCTTTCTTGTCAAACGTGAACATCTTGAGAACTTTCCTTGAGAAACGGGAATATGCCTAAGAATGCTTTCATTGTTAAACGGGAATATGTTCAGGAGAGCTTTCCTTGCCAAGTGTCTATTTTCAAGAGAACTTTCTTTGTTAAATGGGAGCATGCTTATGATAGCTTATCTTGTCAAACAAGAAGAACATGTTCAAGAGAGCTACACTTGCCAGCCGCGACCATTTTCAGGAGAACTTTCTTTGTTAAATAGGAGCATTTTTCAGGTGATCTTTCATTATCAAATAAGAGCGTGATCATAAGAGCTTTCTCTGTCAAATGAAGTATCCCCAGGAGAACTTATTTGCCAAACGGGGACATGCTAATAAAAACATTCCTTGCACAACGTGAGCATGTACCAGCTCTTTCCCTTGTCATAAAAGCAGCCAGATTAGAAGAGCTTTCTCTGTCAAACAGAATCATAACCGGGAGAGCTCTCTCTTCTTGAAAAAAGGGGCATCTTTAGCAGAGCTTTCCTCTCCAAACAGAAGAATATTCAAAAGTGCTTCCTTGTGCAACGGGTACAATTTCAGAAGAGCTTTCCTAGCTAAACGGGAATATGTTCTGGATAGCTTTCCTTGCAAATCGGGATCGTGTTAGGGTGGGGTAGGCTTTCACTATTAAACGTGAGAATGTTAGAGAAAGCTTTCCTTGTCAAACGGGAACACGTTAAGTGAGCTTTCCTATACCAACTGAATCTTGAACAAGAGAGCTTACCGTGCAAAACGGGAATATATTTAAGAGAACTTTCTTTGCCATCCAGGAGCATGTTTAGGAGAGCTTTCCTTTCTAACCCGGATACTGTTCAAGAGCGCTTACATCGCTAACAGTATTATATTCAGGAAAGCTTTACTTGCCAAACTGGAGCATATTAAGGAGTTGTTTCCTTGTGAAACAGGCAAATGCTCTAGGGAGCTTTCATTGCTAAAAGGGACATCTACAGGGCAGCTTTTCTTGCCAAATAAAGACATGTTTGGGACAGCTTTCTTGTCATACGTAACATGGACAAGAGAGCTAGCTTTGCCAGAAAGGAAGATGTTCAAGAGAGCTTTCCTTGCAAAACAGGTGTATGTTCAGAAGAGCTTGCTTTAACAAACAGGTGTTTGTTCATACAAGCTTACATTGTCAAAGAGGAGCATGCTGATGAAATGTATCCTTGCCAAACTGGAGCATATTGAGGACCACCTTCCTTTTCAAACAGGTGTATGTTCAGGAGACCTTTGCTTACGAAACGGATTCGTTTTCAGGAGAGAGTTTGTTGCTAAACAGAAACATTTTAAGGAGAGCTTTTATTGTCAAGTGGAAGCTTTTTCAGGACAGCTTTCCTTGTCAAACGGGAAGATATTTTGAAGTGAATTCTTTGCGAAAAATGGGGGCATAGTCTGGATAGTTCTCCTTACTAAATAAGAGGATGATAAAGAAAGTTTTCCTTGACAAATGGGAGAATGTTAAAGAAAGCTTTTCTTTCAAAATAGGAGAATGTTAAAAAAAGCTTTTTGTTGCCAAATAGGAGGATGATAAAGAAAGTTTTCCATGACAAATTGGAGAATGTTAAAGAAAACTTTCCTTGACAAACAGGAACGCGTTCAGAAAGCTTCCGTATGCCTAACGGGAGAGTGAACAGGAGAGCTTTCCTAGCCAAACGGCAGCATGTTCAAGACAACTTTCCTCGCCACCCAGAAGAATGATCAGGAGATCCTTCTTCCCAAAATGTAGATGCTCAGTGCAGCTTTATACCTTTCTGGTCCTCGAGTAGTCTACCTGACATGTGTATATTCCACGCCGCCCCCTAACTTCTCTAATTTGAATACCAGTCTCTCTTCAAGGACTTTCTGAAGTAGCTTCTTTGGTTTCTTTTTTTATCTATATAAGTAAACAAAACAAGTAATTATAATTACTTGTTTTGTTTACTTATATAATAATTATTATTTGAATCCTCAGATCTTAGGTGAATGATAAGGTTGAACCCATTTCTTAAATACATTTTTTTGATATCAAGTTTTTATTTAACTTTATCTCTTAAATGGTAAATAAGGAATGTTAAGATGTTGAGAGTGAAACAAACAACCTATTACTAATTAAAAACAATAGAAAATTATTATCTTGATATTCGAAAGAAACAATGAGAGATGTTCCTGGAAAGGAAGAAACTCTTTCTTTTTTTTTTGCTTTTCTTCGGAAGTAAATCGAATTATTGATGATTCCATTTGAAAATAGAATGAAAGATTATTAACTTTGAATGGAGTTAAAATATGAATAAAACTATAATTATATTTCTTAAATATTAACTCCTCGAAAATTTTAACAAAGTGGCTGTTACCGCCTTTGGCACATTTTTCCTGAGCAAAATTATGATCGCAGGCGTATTGCAAGGAATGATCACCCCCCCAACCTTCTCGGTCACACACACACAATTCATCTTATGTCTTTCCTGCTTGCACTCACACACCTTCTCTTACTCGGTGTGTTTGTGTTGTTTCTAATAGACCGCATTAAGGAAATGGGGATAAAGTAAAATACACAATATGGAAGGTTAAAAATGTTCAGTTCTTTCCAAGCACGTACACCACTTCCACATCAAATCGTTATCAACGTCTTCATAATCTCTCGGGCAGAGCGGCTGCCAGGCGTACAAAAGTTCCGTCTTCTTATATCTAGGAATCTATTTCTCGGGCAGACTGGCTGACGTAAACAAATGGTAAGAATTAAGTTGTTGTACAGCCCAATTTAGAGCTCAGCCTTGCTTCGCCAAAGCCTGTGTGGCCGACGGAAACATTAAAGAAGTGGATGTGTTACTATAGATACCAATGCTGACATTATTGAAGAAAAACTAAAAACATTCTGCTATTGGTCGCATTCTCCTTCTTTCTCTCGTCTCAAATGAGGAGTGAATTCATAAACTAAGTAAGTCAACGTTCAAAGAGAGATGAGGTATTTAAATCACGAGAAATCAAAACAGGGTGGAGAATAATCGCGTTGATATAAATCAATGTTCTTGTTTGGCGTTGGCAGAACAAATAAGTGATTTTTATGCTTTTCCTTTGGCATAATATTTAGAAATAACGGCCCGCCCATATAGCGGAAGATACAGTGGCATCATCAAAGGAAAAGTAAATAACGATAATGTTTCGATATCACTACAGTTGCGGTCGTGTGTTGACGGGGAAAGGAGCATTTTTTGGGAGGGGGAGGAGGGAGGGGGGTAATGAGCCTCTAACAGATGTCATTGGGTGACTCAGTAATAGAGTACGCTACATTCTTGCAAGGAGCTCTTAAATGGCACAGGTTTTCATAAATCGCCTATTTACTAGGAAAATCAATGATTGAAAAGGTTGGTATTGAAGTCACATTTGAAGGCACTTTGGGAGTATGAGTATATACCACTTTGACATTCCACATTGTAGAATTGGCACCGGGTGTAGATAAGATTACGCAGAAAGAAGAGAGAGGATTTGAGAACCGGTGTGTGGCTAAGGTTAAGAAAAGAAACAATAGTATACAGCGAGCCACACCTTAACGGGCATTTCCCGTAGTATTTTAGTTTTGCTATAATTGAGTCTCATAAAATTGACTAAGAGGAATTCAGTAATGATGCTGTATCTCAATAGACGATTTATGAATTACTCAGCAAACGTGTCAACATAGTAATGATGTTGTAAGCTGAAAGATAGTTTCTGAGAGTTTAGGTAAAGGAAGTTGGGTAAAAAGATATATTTGGGTGTCATCAACATAAAAGTCGCATGATAGACCTAAGTGACCCATAAATGAATACTAAGGGTAAGTGGATTGAGACAAAAAAGGGCTAGCTAGAGCAAGGCTTGCTCGACCCCAACACGCACATCCGCTAGCCTAGATTTATCACTCCTTCTATGAACAGACTGAGTGCGAGATGATATGTATAAATGGAACCAGCCAAAGGTAGTTTGGCCATGTTGAATGCATGCGAGAGATCAAGAAGTACTGGAATGGAAGACAGACCGGCATCAACTTTTTAACGAAGGCGGTCAATTATATGTAGCTGAGCTGATTGATGCTGTGTCTAGCCTTGATATCAGCCTGAAAAATCAATGTTAGAGATGTGATTTATAAACCAGACTGACACCAGCCATTCAGGACTTTCGAAAATAACTGCAGTGTAGTGATAAGGCGGTTGCTTGTAGTGTCTTTAGGTTTAAACCTTGGGTTTTTAAAGATTGGGCGAACAGCAGTGTGTTTGGAATCAAGTGGTACCACACCAGATGAGCGAGAGTTATTAAAAATACCAGTGAGGTGGGGAAAAAGAACCCTGTTTACATTCGTACTATTACGGAGACCTGTATTTTGCACAAGAACTTGTTCAGAGAGGGTCAAAACACGCAATACTACTACCACAGCTCCTCCTTAACTTGAAGTCGTCGGTAGTTCATAAGGCACTAGTAGTCAATAATTTGGGAGCACTTTTGTGCTCTTTTGAAGGATTTACGAGTTTTAATTTAGGTATAATATTACGAGTGTGCTCTCTCTTTGTCTGTCTATTAGCAATCTTCTGTCTGCTTCAAACACACATACGAGTACACACACCTATACTCAAGTGCGAGTGTATCGCGATGTGGCTAATGGTATGTTTGGGTGAGAGGGGTAGCGAGTGACGGTAGGTATAGATCGGGTGACAGCACACGCCTGTTCCCGCCCCTCAAATGCTCCCGCCCCACTTAGAGGAGCATACAGACAAGTGGAGCCCAGACTTCGCTCGTCTCCTTTCTCTCTCTCGAGGAAGTCGCAGAATTACTTTCCTCCCATCTTACACACTATTTTTCCACATATCACTTGTACTTGTCTACACCCTTGGTTAACATGTTTTCATACTAGTTTATAAATATATATATATATATATATATATATATATATATATATATATATATATATATATATATATTGGCATGATTTGGGCTTAAACTATCACATTTCTGTGTAATCCAAAATAACCATTTTGAAAAGCTCGAAAGATCAACTTGCCTCAAATGATCGAGGACCTGATAAGCTCAAATTACCCGAGGTTCTTACATGAGTGAGAGGGAGAAAGAGAGAGATAAAGAGCAACAAAGAGAGAGAGAGAGAGAAAGAAATATATATATATATATATATATATATATATAGAGAGAGAGAGAGAGAGAGAGAGAGATAAACAGACAAATAGGAAGAAACAAGAACACAGTGGAAACGATATTACCTAATTCAAAATTCGACCGTCTCCCTCAGCACTGCCGAAAGTTTTATTCCTGCAACCATCCTTGTCATCCTCTTTGATCGGTAAATCCCGCTTTATGGTGGTACCATAGGTAGGCCTCATTCATCGGTTAATTAGCGCCAGTTTTCTTCGTGCAAGAATTCACTCCCGGACTTTTCTTAACTTGGAAGAGCATCAGTGGACATCCGCATGTCCCTCCTGTCCCGGAACTATCGCAGGGTCCCTATGCCCCCTGGAATAGTCTGATTGACTGGGGAGAAATAACCGCCCCTAGAAGCAGGGTGAATTGGTGCCACCATCAATTTTGAAACAAAAATAAAGATTCCCTCTTAACTACTCCATTGGAAGCCCCAAGTTCCCCTTTCAAAGGAGGAGAGGAAGTTCGGACGGATCTCCGCCGGACATCGAGAAAAGGACAAATGTGATGGGGTTCGAACTAGCCAGAGAAATGAGGCTGTAACCCTAACCAAGATACCAAGCAACTCTTACTAGCATTAGTATTAGTTAAATAGGAAAGGCAGGAGTGACGAACGTTAACACCGACATCATAGTAAGAACGCGAATCAAAATGATCCCAGGGAGACGCCCCCCTTCCTATTCCCTTCTCCATAGTATATGGGAAAAACTGAGTTGTGAGGGCGCGTTAATGGGTGGTACTCACGTGCGGGTCGAGCGTGAGTGCGACGCTCGTGGTCCAAGTGCATAGAGGTGAGCATCGACGGGTGAGGCGAGTCTTCCGTCGGGCCCAGATCCCACCGGGGCAGCGGGACAGGAAAAAAGACCGCCTTTACCTGTCTGCAGACCCTTCCAGTCCGCTGCGTTCGATTCGTTTCCCATAGCTCGATTTCAGTTAACCCTCAGAATCCCCGATTCGAGCGAGTCCGTGTTTGATGCAGGCGGTAATAAAACAAAAACTTTCTATTAAATATTAATATATAATAGTTGTGATTTTCGGATTGGAGTATCATTCTACCCCCTCTTCACATTAGTTGGGGGAGGGATAATATTTGAGTGCCACTTGAGCGGTCTCCAAGTCCTCTCCGGCGATTCGGACGCCCGCTCGGCCCACTTGACAGCTCATCTCTCGAGAGCGCACCCATGGATTAATCCTCTGAGGAACACAAAAAGACAGCTGGTCCGGTGGGAGGGAGCTCTTGTGTATAGACTAACCTCGTGAGGGCTTGAAAAGGCTCACTCGTCGAATTATATACTCTTAATGTAGCGTAAGAGGCTTGGGGAAATTAATAAGATTTAGAAATGGGAGTGATTTTGTATTGGCGAACTTAACTTCTGGAGAGATCGAGAGCACGTTCAGGCGGGCAGAGCGAGAGGCGGCGATGGAACGTGCACTCGAGTGGCGGGCAACTTCGAGCTTCCACTTAAGCGTAATCTGCGTTTAATCTGGGGTGGGATTAAACTCACCATAGGGGGTTCTAGGTGAAGAATTTATCGGCTATACTTACTAATTCCCTCAACAAGGGGATTTTTAAATGTTGCTACCCTGAATACCACGATTTATGTTGAAATTCCTATCTTGATTCGTGGTAATGTTTATATTCTCTAAATCCCCTCTTTATCACACTTTTCCTCTCTGTCGATGGTACCATTCCCCTTCGATATAAATAATGAAATAGATCTCGTGTCTTTGTTAGGTATCGAAGGAGTAAACCATACAAATAACGAGCGGGTTTAGGCTTCATCCAGGCCATCTTTTTCCACTGAGACTTCCGCCGGTGGCAAAACCTTTACTAACGATAGAACTACCAGGGAATGTATACACACGAATTGATATTCCCGTTTCTCTAATACAGTTACAAGTTTTAACATAGAAATGTAAACAAAGGATAAATGAACAATGAGGAAAAATGAGAAGAATCTTTCTCTATAGACTCTCGGTGTTAATCGCAGAGATAAAGACGGATAAACGCTTCACCCGAGGCTTCGAAACACAAACAAAGATAATGACTTTTTTTCTCCCTAAACGTTTCTAACGGTTAAAAGGGATCCTATGAAGTATCTTTATTTTTTAAAAGAAAAAAGAGTCGTGGGCGGAGCCATATCCTACCCTGTCCCAAATCTTAGGACGATACCCATTCGCTTGGTGGGGTATCGGGTTACGAAACCATGCCCTTAATAGCCGTCAAGGCCTATTCTCAGTAGCTCCTTTACGGGCCTACTTAAAACTTAACCGGGCGTTGAAAAGGAGAGGGACAAGTGAGCGCATTCAGGGCCGGAATGTTGGTTCGGTGGCGGCCATTAATGTGATGAATGTTGTGGAAGAGCGGCGCCAGTGCACAAGGGCATTAGCGGTTCGTGCGGAGGGAAAACAGTGGGAGGGGTCGCTCGAGAAGAGGACGAAAGAGGACATCTACAGGCTGCTTATTAAGAAAAAGGGAGAGAGGAATAATAGAAGAAAAATGGGAGAAGTAAAAAGTTGGAGAATGAAAAGATGTTGAAGGGTTTAATGGTCTCTTTCACCTTTTTGCATCTCTATAGGTGTGGAAAAGATAGGACAGGCAAGAAAAATAGCTACGTAGTAGTAGTAGTTCGTCAACATGACTCTATCCAGGCGGATCCTATAATGAACTCGACATAAAGGTCAGTATGACAATCACCGGTGAGAGGAAGGGTACCAGAGGCCGGATCTCTTTGGGAAGTATTATGTTTCGACCCCAAACAGCGTTCAGGGGAAATCTTGGTCGCCCCGGGGCAGAGAGACCTGTTCTACGTCAGAAGTATGTGGATATACATAGATATCCATTGGCAGGATGCCTTGGAACAGAGAGAGAGTGTGTTTGTTGGTCTGCGAAGACGAAGGGGGGGAGAAAGCAGAAGTCTAAGATCTACCCACCCGAATACAGGATTGGGCACAGCGCTTCCACCAATCGGTAGCCAGATCTCTCCATGCGGTGACGTTTGTGTCCGCTCTTGTCGGGATCGAACCCGGTACCACGACTTTAGCAGACCACAGCAGTATCCGTTCGGCTAGCAAGAGCTCTCGTCTTTGCGGGTAGGAGTTGCTACTGAAAAAAGTAGCAAATTCAGTAGAAAGTGTGTAAGGAGAGATCTGTATAAGAAGAGGTGTGGAAGATCGCTGCAAATCCACCAGAGGACGTTAGGGTCGTGCGGACAGGCAATTCTCCAGATGTTAAATGTAGCATGTTCCACTACTACAATCGATCCCTATAAGAGGAGGCATTTGTGGGTATGCATGGGGATGCTACTGAGGACAATTTTTCTCCAAACGAGGGAGGGGGGAGGGGGCGACTTCGGTCCCAAAACCTACAAGAGGAAAAGTGAAGAGTATACGAACCCGAAGCTCCTCGGAGAGAGTGAGAGTGGCAGCGAAGGTGTGAAGCAGAAGCACCGCCATCTTAGCTTCACCGCAAACGACTTACCCACAAAATGGGGAAGGCAAGCGTCAACACCACTAGAAGTTATATAATTACGCCATTTGTCCCATTTTAATCGTGAAACATAAAGATTAGAATGACAATTGGTGGCGAGCTCAAGAGCATCAGGGGCTACTCCGCGTTAAGGGAGGGAGAGTTGTAGGTAATGAATTTTGGCACTAACCAGCGAGCATGGAATTCTTCGTGGCCCAAGGGCGAGTCACCCGTTCCCTATCTCGGGTGTATGAATTTTGATACCCTTCAGAAGAGTGATGTATTGTGCGCAGGAAGAGAGGGAAGAAGAATAGGCAACAGTTTGGTTAATCGGGATTTGTAAAACACTCTAAAAGTGGGGGTCTAATTAAGAAGTTTGGGAGTTCCACTCCAAAAATTTCTTAACAGGGGGGGGTTAATTGTTACCGCCCTGAATACTGGGATTTGCTGAAGATATTTTGTGTCCTCCCCTGTCGTCTGGAATCGAACCTGGTTACCTTGGCGTGGAAATTCAACTTTCAATCCACTGGGCTACCGAATACTCTCCTCATCCAATCCCTTTATCCCTTGACAAGAACAACCGCCACTCTTCTCCATTTAGAACCCAAATTTGGCTCCTTCATAACGATGGGGGCCGGGGGCTGTATGCCGTAGTATCTTCTTCCCAGTCAGGATTCGCCCCAGGGCATAGAGCCCCAAGAACACACCCTTAACTAAAACTCCCTCCTCTTATACACATTTCTCACCTATCGCTGCTTATCTTAGTCTCTGAAGCACCTGATCAATTTTTCTCTTGTGCGGTCTGGTAACGGGCGAGGGTGAGAGCGATAACATGATTAGGGGGGATGGAAAGTGTCCGAGGCGATCGCAGCGTTAAGAAAATGACAAGGGATTGAGTGTAGAATGGACCATAAAAGGCAAGGGTTGGAGTCAAGATTGACCAGAAATGGTAAGGGTTTGAGTGTAGGTAGCCAAAAATAGCAACGGTTTTAGTGTAGAGTGAGCCAAAAATACCAAAGGGTTGAGTGTAAAATGGGCCAGAAATGACAAGGGTTTGAGTTTAGAACGTGACAGAAATTGCAAGGATTTGAGTGTAGATTGGCCAGAAATGGCAAGGGTTTGAAGGTATATGACAAAACATGGCAAAGACTTGATTATAGATTGGCCATAAATAACAAAGTATTCAGTGTATTATGGACCAGAAATGGCAAACTGCTGAGTGTAGATGGGCCAGAAATGGCAAATGTTTGCGTTTAGAATGGACCAGAAATGGCAAGTGTTTGAGTGTAGAATGTAACAGAAATGGCAATGGTTTGATTGTAGAATGGCCAGAAATGGCAGCGGGTTGAGTGTAGATTGGCCAGGAATATCAAAGGTTTGAGTGTAGATGGCCAATAAATAGTAAATGGTTGAATGTAGATTAGCCACCAATGGCAATGCTTTGGGTGTACATTGAGCAGGAAATGACATGGATTTAAATATAGATGGCCCAGAAATGGCAAAGTTTTAAGTGTAGATGGGCCTGAAATGGCATGAGCTTTGGAGAAGAATGTGCCAGAAATACCAAGGGGTTGGGTGTAGAATGGGCGATAAATGGTATGGGTTTGAGTGTAGAATTGAAGAGAAATTACAAGAGGTTGAGTTTATAGTGGGCCATAAATGGCAAGGGTCTAAGTATAGAATGTGTCAGAAATGGCAAAGGTTTGAGTGTAGATTGGCCAGAAATGGCAAGGATTTGAGTGTAGAATAAGCAATAAATGGCACTTGGTTTGGGTGTAGAATGGGTTTTGCAATGACAAGATGTCGAGTGTATTTTGAGCTAGAAATTAAAAGTACTTGAGTGTAGAATTGTCCAGAAATGTCAAGGGTTTGATTGTAGAATGGGCCAGAAATGAAAAGTGATTGAGTGTAGAGTAAGCCAGAAATAGCAAAGGTTTGAGTGTAGATGGAGCAAAAATGGAAATATTTTGAGTGCAAAATATACCAGAAATGGCACTGGTTTAAGTGCAGATGGGCCATAAACGATAATGGTTTGAGCATAGAATGGGTCTGAAATGTTAGGTGTTTGAGTGTAGAATGTAAGAGAAATGGCAAGAGTTTGAGTGTAGAATGTGAGAGAATGGCAATCGTTTGAGTGAGAAATGTGAGAGAAATGGCAAAGGTTTTAGTGCAGAATTTGAGATACATAAATGACAAGGGGTGATTGTAGAATAGGCTAGAAAATAGCATGAGGTTATGCTGGTAATAAGATTGGGTTATGGCAGTGAAAGGGTTATTGAGTGCGATCAAGGTAGAAGGTGTAAGGGAACAGATTAGAAGTATACCTCTAATATAGTCATTCTCTTATATTTTGAGGGCAAGGTGTAAATAAGGTCGTAACCATGAGTGATCTAAGGTGTGCTGAGATTGTAATAAGAATGAATATAAGATGCGTCTGGGGAATATATGCAAATATTCAAAATAGCCAAAGATCTCTTAAAACAGCTGCTTTATGTGTCACCCATTCTTCCTGGAGTTAATAAAATCAGGAACAGAAAATATAATTTTTAAGTATAAAATCAAAATGTCATATAAGAGGAAAAGAATACAAATTATTGCTAATTTGAGTATTTTATTTTCAAGAACTCATATGCAGATTTTTAATTAGTAGTAATTCAAGGTTTTACAATTAAATACAAGAACAAATCATATAATAACAAAAGTATAACACTTTTAAACAACTTAAGAGCTGTCTAAGAGCTATTGGACAAAGGAACCCTTCATCTAAAGAACTACGTGCAGTCTCTTGTCTACTGATCAAATCTAATTTTTGATGCAATTAGCAGACACATACTTTGCAGCGTTTTGGATGGCTTTCCAAAGTCATACTGTTGCCAAATTACCTGCCATATTCGTAAATGTCTATCTTCAGGAACCACCACTAACTGGATATTGGAGTTAGATCGCAACTGTTAGAAGGACAGTCCATGATTAAGTCTCCTACAAATCCCTTTGACTCTAACTAATTATAATTACAGAGCTTGGGAACATGACTGGAAACATTATCCTATATGAGAGCAGTTCTCTTTTCCTTCATTAGCAGCTGGCTCTTGAACCAAGGTAGGAAGATTGTCCCCAGGAACTTGCACTTCACTTCTAATCCATTTTGACGCCATCATCTAGATTGGAAGATCCTATTAGCTTCTTCCAAATAATTTCAGTCCAAATCATAAATCCTCCTCTCTGTTGTCGCATGGTAAACTGCTTTATCTGATATCCATTTATAAGCTGGCATCTTGCCCATCACCCGACCCACTCAGAGTGATCGTTGATTCATATGTGGAGATAACTTTGCTAAAGTCACTGGGCCCCCAACAAATGTGTCTGTTTTTTTGTCAGGGACGGCTTTTTGGCCTTATTCCTAACGGTATCAAATTCCCTGAGAGCCTAACACTTGCTTCTTTCGAGACGGAAGGACTCCCTGCAGCTTGATCTATGGTTTTTCTGTTTCTATGGCAACTTCTCTTTTAATTTGAGAAAGATCTTGAGGGTTAATAGCTTGAAACTCCTATGAACCCCTTTATTTCTTGATGTATGCCATTCTCTACAATCTTTTTCCCAGTACGTTGATTATGTTTCCAATCTTTGGAAAATTTCCGAGAAGTCTTCACCAAATTCACGATATCTTTTTTCTGCTTGGGGAATTTAATTTTTCTTGGCTACTTTATCAGAAAATGCTTCTTGCAAAAGATTCCTTGACGTTCATTATAATCAAATTTCAAAAAAGTCGATTTTATAACCGAGATAAATAGTGTGATAGCTACTAAATTGTGCCTATTACATTCTTATCTCTAGATTCACTAAAAAAAGGTTCATAAATCGTTTTTGAAAAATAAAATGCTAAAGAGGTATTGCCTAAAATCAGTAGACAACACTTTATAGAGAGTTGGCCAACCAACGGAAATAACAACAAATACCTTTTCGTTCACTTTTCAAGACTCGAGAATCAAATACCCCCAAACTAAAACTTTAATAATAGCATGGGGGGAGGGGTGCATTGGAAAAAGGGTTGCGTCCGTGTCCGTTAGTAAAGAACATCTCAACTGGATCTTGAAGGAAAGCGACTCAATAAAGATGGCTAAACGCGTTCAGACTTCATCATGCTCATGAGTCGTCCTCGCAGTTGTTTCTGTGGCTGTACATTTTTTGCCTCCCGTTGCTTGTTTAATACAGGTAGACATGAGATCGGGTATGGAGTGTAATGGAAGTGATGAAAAGCAGGGTCGATAAATAGGGAGGGGGCGGGGAGTCGGCTAGATCTCGAGCAGGGGTCCTGTCTGGGAGCAGCTGTGAATCCCACCCGATGACAACAGCTCCATTTCACGCAACAAAGCAGCCACTGCTCTAATAGGAGCGTTACGTCGTATGTACGTGCGTATGAGTGTGCAACTGTGTGTTGCGATAATTACCGCTTGTCTCAAAACTATTGTATTCTTCCCTTTATTCTGCCTACACATGGGCGTGCGTATGTTTGTGTTCCAATTTTCTGTACCCGTGTCTATACCCTCATTTCATGCTCACATGCATGTAAGAAGGGAGATCTGTATATATATATATATATATATATATATATATATATATATATATGAGATAAAATAAATGTCACGCCAAGAAAGAATAGTGAATAAAACCTAGTTTATTATTTTTTTTTAATCCCATTAATTATAACTCAAATAGTATCCTTTCAATAAAAAGTATAAATTTGAACAGATAATAAATAACGCCTTCATTCAAAAGAGAAATTTAAAGCAATAAATTCGCAAAAACTTCAAAAAATAGTTTGAAAATCTTTTCTGCCACATATATGAAATTACTTCCCATAAATTCTCTCTCGCATCACTGCTTTCATTCTTTTCGTGCCTACTTTAAAAGGATTCAATGGAATATATGACAACTAAAGTAAGTACTAAGATTGACGCTATGCAATATATGATTAACACCTTTGTGAGTTATCACATGGTCACAAATTTTACGGATTTCCACTGATCAATTTGCCCTTGAAAACAGTGTTAATGCCATTATCTCTAGATTCACTCATTCTCATGAAGCGTAGAGATCGAATTGTACTGTTGACAATGCAGAAAACTCATATTTTGATATGGCTCTCATACGCAAAGATTGCTTAATACTGATCAATTCCAATTATTTTTCCAGTTGTATCTTGTTTGATATAATTAATTTCGAAAATAGTCTGCACAATTTACTGATCTCTAAATTTGGCAAGAATTTTTTGTTTCGTTTATTCGTTCTGTGCATAAACTAATCACATGAATCTCAGTTTGTAATGAACAATGAGGATAAAATAGACATTTACTATTAAAGAGATTCCTAACTTGTAATTTTCAATGATTTGCCAACTATTCCAGATTCTTGGCACAGGATCTTGTGGCCTTGGTCCAATTCATCGACTGAAAGTTTAGCAACTGATACTAAAATATACGTGTGCTTAAACTCCTTAGTACCTGTTGCAGTATACCTCAATGTAAAGTTAAACATAAACGTTTGCAAAATATCAAGATCCATAATAAAAGATTATACGCACTGAGAGAAATTTGGGCTAAAAGGGGTGTTGTCAGAGCAAAAGCGAGAAATTTAATTTAACTATAAGCAAAGAAAGTTGGACAAAAAGGGTGTTTCAGAGCAGAAGCACGAAAATTAATCTAGCTAGAAGCAAATAAATTTTGGTTAATGGGGTCTTGTGAGAGCAGAAGCAAAAAACTTAATGTAGCTAGAAGCAAAAAAAATAGGCTTAAGGAGGTAGAAGCTAGAAGCAAAAAAAAATTGGGCTAAAGAGGTTTTCGAAACAGATGCAAGAAATCTATTGTAACTAGAAACAAAAAAAAATTTGTGAACAGGAGTGTTATCAGAGCAGAAGGAAGAGCAAAGAAATTTGGGCTAAAGGGGTAGTCAGAGAAAATGCAAAAAATTTAATGAAGCTAGAAGCAAAGAAATTTAGGCTAAAGGGGTGTTGTAAGAGAAAAAGTTAGAAGCAAAGAAATTGGGCTAAGGGGATGTTGCAAGAGCTAAATCAAGAAATTTAATAAATCTAGAACAAAGAAATCTAGGATAAAGAGGTAATGTCAGAGCGGAAGTTAGAAGCAAAGAAATTTGGGCTAGAGGGGTATTGTCAGAGCAGAAGCAAGAAATTTAATTTAGCTAGAAACAAAGAAATTCAGCCTTCGTTTCAATTTTGTAATTTTTATTCTGAAATTTGTCTTTAATTTTGGTTTCAATTGTTTCTTTCTAACACAGCATTGGTTCACCTTTGTTTCAGAGGCTCATTTGGAAAAGTCTGTTTTTTGTTATTTTATAAAAGTTTTGTTTTATCATGACCATCAATCTCTTTCTCACAACTTAAGGTCAGCGCAATTTACTCGCTTACAACTCTATTGCCTTGCAAAGATCCTTGCGAAATGTCTTTATATTATGTAAGGTACATATACAACTCCAATAGAGCAATTCAAAAGAAGTAGTATCATTTATGTGCTATGAAAGAAAATCAGGCGATGAATTACATGCAAATCATACATGGGGAAACAGATATAAAGGGTGTTGTGGCTAAACTTTTGACGGTTTGCATATAATAACTTCCCTCCACAGCAATATCTCAGCGGTTGGTCTCTTTCTCAATCGCTCCCCACACATAGTAACCAATAAGATTACAATCGGGGGATGTAGAAGGCCAGAAATAAGGAATGGTGAAGTTGTAGAAATTTGACCACAATTTTCAGCAGCTCTACATATCCGTCTGAATTGAGCCTAAGACCGTGCTCAAAGATGTGGAGCGACATTACGTCACCCTTACTCGAGACACACCCACAGAATATGAGAGTTTTGGGGAATTTGGTTTTCATGATAGTGGAAATGTCGAATATATTATATGCAAGCCATTTGTTGTTCTGGGTGTTGTGCAACTGGTCCTGGTAGAAGTTGTTTTCATCTGAGAAGAATCAGATCATCCCCGGCTCAATATGATGCTTCAGCTTGTTTAGGAGCTTCTTTGAGTTCGTCAAGTGGTTCTCCTTGACCTTCGTTTTCAAAATTTGTTCCTTGCACCCCTTGTCCGAGTGATAGCGAAGATCCTAATTCAGGGCCAGCTTCATAGTGGTAACTCCAACACCCATGTTCTCGCCAAAGCCTGGATTCGCTTTCTCGGGTCTTCCATCAACTTGCCTTGACGTACGGGCGCAGTACGAACGCCTGCTGTGTTCCTTTATGCTGACCACGGCTTCGTAGTCTCTGTTGCAGCTGCCCATGTCACGTCTTACAGCATTTACATCGTTAATAGAGCATCGAGCACCAGTTATGATGTCGATATTTTGATACTAGATGCGAATCATCATGATGGAGGTAACTCTCTTTATCAATATTACGATGGCTTTCAGTGCTCCATGTCAGCTAACCTTTTCTCAACTACAATTTTACTCTGTACGCTACCCAACGCCGTTGACTGTCCATCGATATATCAATGTGTTCCTGAAAAAATGAAACATTTAAATCGTCAAATTAAGCGCGAATACCCTGCATGTCCTGCTGCGAGTAGGATTTGAGCTTCTCAATCGATCCAAATCCTTCAATTAAATTTATTCGACCATGAGCGATATTACGACAGAGATTACTTAATTTACTGTTTATTAATCGTGGTTGCGACTCATCTCAGTCGGAATGCCGCTTCGTACATGGATGGAGTTAAACCACACCGGTTTTGATTTCTTGTGGGATGAGAACACAAATCGAGTCGAGTTGATATATCTGTAGCTGCCACTCACCGTAGGCGCTGTAGCAACTCGTGATTTAGATCTTACATTAGTGTACAGATCCTAAGTGAAATTGGTATTAGTCGGTATAGGAATAGGTGGCAAAAATGCCACCAAAATAATGTTTAGGAGTATTAATGGATAAAAGACTTCCTTTAAGGTATTAAATACTTTTAATTGAAGAAGTCTTCACGTGTAAACTAGTAAATGAGCGACGATCAACGGAACTTTAGCTTGGTGCCTTATGGGAGGAGTCCGACAGCAGAAAAAAACTATGGTTTGGGGGGCAGTTTGTTGTACGGGATTTACGACCACCAGTCATTTCTTTTCTTTTTGAGAACTTTATCGCTGGGGAACTATAGCTTAAGGGGGATCTAAGCCCCAAGTTCAAACAAAGTTGGGCTCCATCTGTCAATTAACCAGATTCGTTGTGGCTCAACTTCACCAAAATGTTAAATCGTCTTCAGCTCGCAGGAGGGACGGAGCAAAACAAGGGATGATAATGATCTGACACCATTCCTAACCATGCCTAGTCTTCCAACCAGTAGGGTACATAATACTCTCTAGAGCTGTTCGTATAAAGGAACACACTGACTTCACAGTACGAACTCTAAGACCACGACCGATTCGAGATTCCGTTTTATCCAATTATTTACGCTCGATCAACGGTCAAAGTTCGTAGTTTAGGTTCATTTCCGTATACGGAGATAAACCCCTCATTCATTGTTTCCCCACAGAGCTGTTATTTTTTCTTCGGGCTGTTTCTCCCCTCATGCCCTTTCTTCAAAAGCCTGATTTCAATTCTTCCTTTCTCTGCCCACTCCCCTCGAAATCTTTGTCATCTTATTAGACTGTAATTGCGATCAATAAAAGTATAGTGAATTTCGAGGTTTCTTTATTAATATAATATTTTCCCTACATACTTGCCTCTCTGGCCCAGTATCATTTTACGCAAGAGATGACTACATGTATATATATTCATAAATATATATGCATCTGCGCGCGTATAGTGTTGGGGAAAATTAAAAATCCATAATTTATTTTCAATTTGCGGTCATCTTTTATCGCCGGAGTTGATCTTCGAGAGGTAAATTTACGAGTGCCAAGCTCCGTTCCAATACTGATATTACGAATTGATACCCGAAGGTTGTGTAATAAATAGACACTGATATTTATCGTTAGATTTACGGAAATTTTATAGCTATAATATTAGCAAATATTAATTAGGTGTTTGAGATCACACACTCAACTTACACCCCATTCCTATACGTTTATACACACATTATTTATGAAGTTTGATAAATTTCAGCTTAAAACGTATTACTTCTGCTGTTTCAGATTAACTGGAAGAGCAAAGTCTTTTTTGCTCTCTCTTATGTATACGTGCATACGCTTCTCGATATTCCGTCCTTTCTTCTCCACATTCAACTCTTTCGTCTTTGACGGTGAGGTTTGGAAGTTGGGTTAAGTTTGGATAGCGTTAGAAAAATGTTGGAGGAAGTAAGAGAAAAAGTGACAGCGGAGGTTGTTATGAATGGAAGTGATTGATTCGTAGAATTTGATGAGTTTTTAAGGTGTAAATTTGATGGTTTTGTGTGGCGTTCTGATGCTAATCTGTTATGATGGTATTCTGAGGGTGAGTAGCGACCGTAAGATTTATTATTGTTGTTATAGTAATTTTGATGTTCTGGGAGGATTTATTATGGATTAATTAGTTTGAGTTTTGTTGCGGTTTACCTTATTTAATTGTAGTGTGGTCGGCACTGGATGCATTGGTATTGAAATTGTTATGAATTGTAGTGAGGTTGGTATTGATGTATAAATATTGAAGTGGTTTTGGTATTTTGAATTTTATGGAGAATTATAATGAAAATAATAATTTATTTCATATGTGATAGTAACGTGTGTTGATGTTATTGTGACCGGCAGAAGCCGTATGATAATGGCCATTCAGGTGGATTATTTTTTGTTCTGTGGAAATTATCATGGCGTCGATTTTAGAGTGTGCATTTCAATTTATTGTGTTACGCTCTGGTAGTCTAACCTAAACCCCTAAAACCTATCCCCCTAAAAGATTAGAAAATGTTGTTTTGGGAACATAATTCAAGAGATTCCAGAACCCACTGCTTGCAGTCAAGATATGAGGCAATCCCTTATATCCTAAATGTACAATTAGTCCGACGCAGATTCTCGCAACACCTATTTTGGGAGAAATTTATGTGTCTAATAGCTTCATTTTGGGAACGCAATAAAATGTTCCGCGTGATTTATACTCGTCTCGATAGCACTAGAAAGGGTGCGCTTTCCAGGGGGGTTGTATGTTATGAATCATGAAATGACCTGGGAGGAAATCTAATGTCGAGGCTGGAATGGAGCGTGAGATGATCTTTTACTTTTACGCTCTATCCCGGGAACCGAAAGCGAGCCTTTCATTCCGGGGTGAATTGTTTAACCGGAAGGCTAATGTGATCTTTGTATAGTGGAACTTTGGTTTGAAGGTTCATTAGAAGAGGGTAGTGAGTTGATGATCTGTCAAATTAGTTCTTAATTTTGAATTCCTAGGCTTCGGGCAAAGAACATTGTAATCTGAAGTTGCTATCTTTGGTTGTCAAGTGACCATATAAGTTGAAATAATGTTTTTTCTTTAACTTTATTGGTGATTCACGATTTTTTTCATTATTACTCTATTTTCTCCTCTTTCCTCTGTTTTGTTTCTTTCTTTTTCTAACAAGTGTCAGACCCGGGTTGTCTCATCTGGATCCGATCAAAACAAGCCTCGGCAGGATACAAAGAATCTTGCTGGCGGTGACAAATGCTTACACGAAGATTAAACGTGAAGAATGAATTGAATATTCATCATGTTTTAAAATATGTGAGTAGTTGAAGAACACGTTTTAGAAGCCCCAGATACAAGGGTGCACTTATAAATAAGTAGTGACAGCTTGGAAAGATGTAGAGACCCCATCTTTTATTGTTAAACTAATAGATTTTAGGATCCTTAAATGTGAGTTGGATATTTTATTTCCAATAATCACAATATTTGCAAAATATTTATTTATTATGATTTTTACATAATATTTGGCGTTGACTTTCCTTTGGACGAAATGGCTCGAAATTCATTCAAATCTTGAGACTCCGAGACAAAGCATCGAATGTAGAGACGCGTTGTTTCGGCACGGATCTGACATCTTTCCCAGGAACTTTCTCACTCGCGAACTACAGCTTAAAGTAGGATCTAAACCATGGATCATTAGTGAGTATAGTAGCCGCTGACAAATCAATCCGAATCGCACCTAATGTGGCTTAACTTCTTTTCTCCAACTTCTTTTCCTTCCCCAGACCCACAAAGGTTTTCCATAAAAAAACGGGTGGTTTTCTAAAAAATATATTTATAACTATTTTTAATATTGTAATCTTAACTACTGCGTACACATGAAACTAATTAAAATTTATTGACCACCTAAAGATAAAAGAATCACTTTAGGGATTCGAGGAATCAATTTTGTTAGCTTCATCCTTAAATCGCCACATTTTGTAATTTTAAGTCGGTTTCTTTTGGCTCGGAGCAAATCGTCAACAGCAATGAAGCCAAATTCATCCAAATATGGCGAAGGAAAATGAATCCCAACTTTCCTCGCTAATGTAGCAGTGTTAGGGTATTTCCTTTCAACCTCGTCATATAATGCTTCCTTTTATTTAGAGCAAAGTTTTCACTGATTCATCATGTTATATTCCCAAGCTTCGACTGAGCTAAATCAGCTAATGAACCAATTTTATCACACTTCATATACCTGTTGGTTGTCAAATTGCCATTTAGCAAAATTATAAAAAAAAAATCAGATGGATGGTCAAAAAAATTCTTGGATCCAACGCTCACGCCCCACCAAAAATTTTCCAGGACACAGTGGTGGGGCATACGCCCCACGTTGGAAATCACTGCTTTAGATGAATGATGCAATTTGTTGTTGTTTTTTATGTTGAAAGGACACAGAATGTTTCAGTTCATGTATTGATTGGCGCTTCAATTAGGAAAATTCTTTTTTAACTGTAAAAAATATTACTTCAACTTCTAAAACTGATGAACTTTTGAGAACTTTTCGTTTGCGTTGTAGGAGTTTGTCGATATTGCCTTACTAAAATGCCTATGGCGCATTCAAAAGTTACTACCGTTTAAGTCCAGAGCCTGCGCCCAATTCTGTACACTAAAGCAGTAGGCGCCAGTAGCACTAATTTGCACTAAAGTGTATGTCAGTAAGAACTATTTTCTTTTACTATGCTTCACCCCCTACACCAACTAAGGCATGGAGTGTTTGGTTGAATTTAAAGAAAGTTTAATTGCTACTTTTTACTCTGGAAAGGAAGAGAAAGTTTGAATTATGTGATAAATTACAAAAATAATTAATTTGATTATATTAGTTAAATGCGCTAAATATTTTAGTAATACATTAAATTATTCACTTAAATACAAATTGATTTATCAAAGAGACTGTATAAAAAGGATTTTGCAACAGAGACGCGAAAGTGATGCATTTTTGTACGCAAATCACAAAAATTACTTTTTCCTTTTTTTACAAAATGACTCCAGTTTTTCGCAAATTGCGAATGACAAATTAATTAAATATTGAAGTGTAAACTGATATTTATTCAATTATTTATACAACAAAATATAATATTAGATAATACTCGCAGTAAAACGAAATAATAATTATATGCTACAAGATTATGTGACTAATATAGAATGTGACCGTCTTTTGCGTCAATAACACGTAGTCTAGGAATGACCTGAACTGAGCGCAAATGGCGCGCGAGGTTTCAGTTGATATTTTCCCTCAACACTTTTACAGTTTGCACTCCAGAACTTCAACACTTTGATGAGATTTGGTACCTTCTCTTCAAGCATCTACTAAACCTCAAAGTCTATGGAGTGAAAATCTGGCGAACTGAGAGGCCAAAGTTCCTTTGACTCCAAACCCTTGAAATCTGCCTGGTACCAGTCTTAAACTTTTTAGGCTGTGTATGAAATTGCTCCATGGTGTTCAAAGATTACACGGGCACTTCACATGATGGCATCGTATCAAGGAATGACATTCTCTTCAAAATCTCAAAATACGCATGTTGATTGATCTTGACCCCTTTTCCCCCACACACCATTTTCAATAGAGATGATAAGTGTTTTTCGGGTCCACTAATGTTACGCCCGCCTACACCATCACAAAGCTGGCTTCTACCTCTTGAAAGATACCAACGGTTTAACTGGAATCTTATTTTTATTGTGTGCCCAAACACGAACATTCTGGGTGTTGTGAGTTGCTTGGGCAGTAAACAACCCCATACTGCGACTCTGACTCTCTTCCTCTTGATGAAGTAGGAAAGCAGATGGCCGTAGGCTATCTTGAATAGACGAAGTTTCAAATCATCTTTTAGGAATTTTTGAATAGTCGGCGGGTTCACTTTGGCCTCCCAAGCAAGTTGTCTGATACTCCTCCTTGGGTTTCGCCTAATCTTGTTTGTCGTGCTCTCGTTTAAGGTTGTTGTTTTCACTATTCGAAGTAGGTTTTAAAAAAACCTAGATCCACTCACGAGGGAATTCAACATTATAAAAAAAATTCTGTCATATGTGTAAACTAGTGATTGTTTTTTATGAATTTATAATTTGATTCACAAAATTCAATAAATCCTGAAAGAACCGACAAAAGAAAAATAATCAATAGTATTTAAAATGATTTGTAAAAATCAGTCGGCATTTCGTGTTTCCAGCCTGTATATATATATGTTGCTCTAAATTCTAGCATTAACATGTAAAAATGTATAAAAATATGCAAAATATTGTCAATAAATAAGTAACGTTCATTTAACTGTTTATTTGAATACATTTGACAAAATGTTATTAGCCACATGATAAATTTTGAGTGAAAATGAACTGAACTTTATATTTTTAGAGCATTAGGAAAAGCAAAATTGAAATGAGTTTACCAAATTTTACAGCTATTTTTCAGATTCCCGATGCCTTCTCTCTCTGGAGAGTCCAGTAGTCTTCGGATAACATCGCCGGGCTCCATTTCTACTCGTTTCTGTTTTTAATAGTATCAATGTGTTCGTAACCGCTTAAAATATGGTGAGGGAGGTAGTGTAATAGTGCTAATGCAAATGCTAAAACTAAAACCTGGAAGTTTAGCAACCCCCCTCAATCCAGTGTTGCATGGAAAATTGGTGCTTTCTCTTGGGTCGTATTTTGCACCGCTTTTAAATCTCCCACTATCTTTTTCACGACTGGATAGATCCGACAAATGGTGGAAGAGGCTTTTAAACCTTCTTAAATAGATAAATAAGATGTTTTGATGAAATATTTCGCCTTGTTTATCATTGAATTCTACTACATTCTCTGGAAAAGGAATAGATGCGAATCAAAGAATTGCAATTTTAGGAAAATACTGAGGCCTAAATTCTTATATTCATGACGGCCTCTAATTCTAAGTCATTCATAGTAGCTTTAAATTTATTGCTTGCGATGAGTTGACGAATTTGAAGTCCGACGGAGATAACTTCATTTATCTCCGCTTTATTAGCCTTTGAATGGGCGAAACATGGTTAATCATGACAAAATGCTTCACTAGTAGAATTTTATATAAAGGGGGCATTTTTTTTTAACTATAGGTGCGCAAACTATGTTATGTGAGCCAACGATTGACTCCTTCGAGATGACCATTAAAAACATCTACAATATTCCGCTCGAAACAACTTGCAGAAATAAAAACCAAAATTAATATAACCTGACCGGAGACCATTTAGCATTGCTACTACTTTTAATCTGCGCATATTAAAAATTAGTGCTCATTGTACTTAACATTTTCAGGAATAAAAGTTATGTTTTCATGTTTCCATTAAAAGATTAGAGGATAAAGAACGAGAATGGATGGGAGAATATTGCCGTTGTGTAAGAGACCAGTTTTGTACAATAAAGCGACATTATTAATGAAAAGGCTCCACTGTCTAGGATCATAAGGAAAATCCAGCTGTTCAAAAACCCTGGAGTAGCGCGTGCCTTCCCTACCCCAGTGTTCCAAGAGAAATTACTACTTTCTCTTGGGTCATGTTTTTCACCTATTTTAAATCTCCGACAATCATTTCCACATTTTCCCGGCTATTTAGACTCAACAACAAAGAGTGAAAGAAGTTCTTAACATTCTCTCTCTCTCTCTCTCTCTCATATATATATATATATATATATATATATATATATATATATATATATATATATATATATATATATGATGAAAATTAATGCAATATCACAGGAAAAGATGAGGAATTAAACCACATTCTCCGAAGACAATTTAATTCAGAACAGTTTCGGTGTATCTCACACCCTTTTTCAACGGACACTGGATAGAAAATATAAGAAAAGTTCATATAAGGGTGTGAGATACACCGAAACTGTTCTGAATTAAATTGTCTTCGGAGAATGTGGTTTAATTCCTCATATATATATATATATATATATATATATATATATATATATATATATATATATATATATATATATATATATATAAAAGGTCCTGAGAACATTTAGGAGTTATACGATGTTATCCGTAATTTTCCTTCCCCTGCTCTAAGGGGTACCATTGCTGGATATGCATCTTCCGATTGACTGCAGGAGATTTGTAAAGGTGTTGCCTCTTTATCAAAAGTGAGCTTGCCTCCAATTACCAGACTCTCCCTGGGATCCCATATGATAAAGAAGTGCCGGAAATTGCACTTTTGGAGCAACGGGTATCGTACAACTCCACGATGCCAAAGATACCCCGCACGTCACCTAGGATCGACACGAGGTTAGCATCCCAGGTTCATAACTATGACGCAAGGCGTTCGGGTGATTTAAGGAAAAATAAATGGACTGGATTTTCTTTGGTACCTTCCTTATTTCTCCATCTCTCCATCTCTCTCTCTTTCTTTCAACCCTTTAAAGGGATAAACTGAATTAGAATGCATGGTAGGTATAGAGAGAATAACAAAAGGCAAGCGAAGAGAAGGTAGAGAAATTAGAAACAATAGAGTAAAAGTATAAAATTGGCAGACTGATAAAATACTGGTATAATCCTTCCAATATGATGCGTGGGATTCTAGTCCAATGTGGTTGTATCTACACAGGTCCGTATTAGCACACTTGGGATGTAACCTCAATTGTTGTTAGCTCTTCAGATTCGCCGAAGTAACCTCAAGCAAATCCTCTGAAGAGATTCACCGGGTATGCTATTAAAATCTATTATGTCTTTTAAACTCTCTCTTTCTCTCTTTCTCTTTCTCTCTCTCCCCCCTCTCTCTCTCTCTCTCTCTCTCTCTCTCTCTCTCTCTCTTGCTGTGTATAAATGTGAGCAAGTTATTTAGTACTTGAAACATCACGTAACAATAAATTCGAATAGGAAAAAGAACATGAAATTCAGGAAATGTGGGTAGAGGATTGCTATTGTTCGGGGCGGAATCCTGTATTTAGCGCGTTCATTTATCGTTGGCAGAAACGAGTCAATATTGGTTAATGCGAGACGCTTTTCCGAAGCGAATTTAAAGGAAGTAAAAAGCGTTGCACGCATCCAAGCTCGAAGGTTACCATTAGTTCTTCAAAGACCTCGCTATTACTTAATTAAAACCTGGATCCTCTCCGATTAAAAGGCAATCATATGCCATTTCTCTTTGCCATATTCCTCCCATTTCCCCGCAACGCACGAATGAAATCATTGCCCAGCATGTATTAACAACTACACAGACACAAATACCTGGATGTATTACACCTTTTCGAGTTCTCCATTGCTTGTGATCAACCTTCATCCTGTACATTTTAAGAATTTTTTAAATATTCGACATAATATATTCGCTCCTCTTTCACATACGTACATAAAGACACATTCACGTGCGCGAGGACGAAATGCACACTTCGTCCGCCACCCCTTTAATTAAAGGCATCAACGGATACATGTTCCACCTCACTCAAAGGTACACAAAAAAGGAACACCTAGTCCGATTGAAGACTTGAAATATGACGGGAGGGACCACTTTTAGCATTGAAACAATGATACAATAATAAGAACTCGCCGCTTCTAACAAGCTGTTAACCAGACTCGAATCCTTGTCCGAATCCGTCGCTATCCAGGCACTCTCTGACTTCTGCTTCAACATGTCTCATTGATTCGAAATTCAGACAAAAATATAGGAAACATCTGTATATCATACAACTCTGTAGTTAATCTTATACTCCTTTCTGGCATTTCCAGCCATAGAAAGATAAAATCATCTTGTGGTTAACATTACTCCTATCATTTTATCAAAGTGACGATTTTGTTAACCAAGTCGCTATGTTCAAAAATATAATAATGTTTTTGTCACTTTCATGGAAATAACCATTTATTATTATTACTATTATTATCTAATTAACAGTGACTCTGCGTGCTCTGGTTGTAACAGTTATAATTTTAGCACGCTGGTTGAATATAGAATTCCATTAAACGATTAGACGCCTTACAGTTGTAAGACTCTCAAAATGATACAATTCTAAAATTCCTATTTACTTCAATCCTCCAGGATCGGAAAATTTCAATCTCAATTTCATGGGGTTTTACGTTATAATTTAACTGAGTGCTGATCTGGAATGACGAGAAAAACGAAGAAACTCAAGTCTTTGGAAGCGAAACGAACACAGGCAAAATTCTATTATGAATATATCGGCAGAGGATAGGGAACAGATTAAACTATTGCTCCTTTAATGACTATTCGCCAATGAGAGTTATCTGCATATACAGGGTGGTCCTCTATATTCAGACTTTTTCCAAACTTGTTTTGCAATATACTCGGAAGATTTTAATTTTTTAATTATTTCCAAAGATTTTGAGTTCATTTCGAAATTTCAGGTTGTCCGAATTATGAAATTTTGCTGTCCATTTGCATTTTGAGGAAATTAAAAAAAAATCCTGATGTGTTTTACCTTCTTATGGAAATGCACACTATATATGCAAAGTTTTGAGGGTTCTGCGGCTTCTAGCCAGCCAATCGCCCATGAAGGTTCTTAGATTATACATTAGATTCGCTTCGCTCTTTGTGGGTACTTCTCAAGAATCCTGCAGTATATTTACCGTGGAGAATTTTTGTGGTTACTTCTTTTCATCTTTAGCCATTTGTATTAATTATTCTTTTATTTATTTTTTATCTCTTCTTCTTTTGTTCTTTCCCAACAGGGCGATGTCTTCGTTTGTTGTCTATAGTTCTGGTGGTCATAGTTCGGCTTCAATTGAAGTCTTGATTTGGCAAAAATAGAATCAGCTCTTATGGAGGGTGTGTTCTTAAGCGTTTGCGATTTTTGTTTTTAGCATTTCTAAGCGAACCCATGGACATTTTTGCGCTTTTGGATCAGTTCATTTCTCCAGCACAGCTGCTACACTTAGGTATTTGTTTTTAAAACCTCTTTTGTTGTAACCCGCGATTGCTAGGGGCGGGTCCTCAACAAGCAGAAACAAAAAACGGTCTAGAGCGCGTTGTCACCCAATTGTACCATGTCAAGAGTTGCTGGATCTTCTAAAGATTTTTTCGACCCTAACCTAACCTAACATAACCAACTTAATCTAGAAATGCTAGGCTAGTTTAGGTTAGGTTAGGTTAATTTAGCGTCGAAAAAACCTTGGAATGCCTTATCTTTACAAGATCCGAAGTTCGAACACAAAGGTTCACTTATTCTTGACACATTCAGAGATTTAAAGTATCCAAATAATCTCCTCATTTAGTCACTCGGGTTATAAAACTTAAACTGTCTTTCAGTGGCGGTTGCATTTGACATGTTAATTAGTTTAGGAGAGGATTAGGATAGTAGACTATGATTCAATACTTAAATAAACTCAATCTAACTTGACCTAATTAACACGCCAAATACAATCACCCATAAATCACACTAGACAAAGATACCCATAAAATTTAACTGGTGCCACACATTTTTGCCTCCCACAATTTAACCGGTATCCTTAGATCCCAAACTGTCGATTCAAGATGCTGTCGTTGGTTTTCCCTTCCATATTAAATAAATAAATCACCTAACATATTCATCGTAGGCAAATTATATCACATTAATGGATCGGTGTTTCTTTGTTGACTGAGCTACAAACAGTTAATTAAAACCAGCGACCTCTAAACTTCAGACGGTTTTTTTTTATCGTTGCGAACCTCCAACTGACAATTTGGTATTCTTAATCCATTAAAATTAATCCCTGCTCATCATAGGAATAACTAAATAATAGTAACTAGTGTCAATTTTATAAGAAACTATTTATTCTTAGGTACAGAAATAATTCAAATTCTATGTTGCCTGAAACCTCGAGCTAATTTCAAGGAAAATTTTTTAAGTGCTCACATATGAATTATTTCCTTAATTTTTCATCAAAGATTAACAGGGTTATTTTTTCATTTACCACTAAATACCCAGGAAAATTATGTGACGAATAAGAAAAATCCTAAATTTGCCACTAAATACCCAGGGAAATTATGTGACGAATAAGAAAAATCCTAAATATATTCAGGGTATTATTGTCGCAATTTTTTCATGGGGTTAATAAAACTGACAACGTTTGAACGGGTGGCTTTTTCTAACCATTTTTCGGCGAACAACTGCATTTAAATGAACCCATTTTTTAACCTCTATATTATGGTTCAACACTAAAGTTACGAACGCAATTATGAACCTAAATTTGAGTTTCTAAAGGCCTTGACTTAGGCTAGCCTCTAAACGTGTATTGAGGCAAGTTTTGGCTACTTCCTAGTCCTTTATGCGATAAATATATTTAGGTGTAAGTTTAGTTTTGTTGTGGAGTCAAGGCTCATTTCCAACCTATATTGCGGTGTTTAAATTCAAATAGCTTGACAGGGGTTGACACGAAGTGAGATGAAACGGTACCATGCTAATAGTAAAGAATGCCACGAACGATGGAGTGCCATACAAGCTTCATTAGGCACACGATGAATAGCTTTCTTACGACATTCACCATGTAATTAAACACAATGTATCAAACGTATATACTGATTGCCACAGTTGGATCTTTGGCATACGTTTCCCTCTGAAACAAAGTTTAAACTTCAAATGAACTGATGCCAGGAGTTTCTAGGACGTCCTCTGCGTAATGCCAATAATAATAAAAACAGAAGGTTATGTTTTTTTTCATTTGAAGGTTCTTAATGTCATTTAATTCACTCAATGTTGAGTTTATCCGTACCTGGGGGAGAGTGAGAGAAAGAAATGAAAAAATGTGGGCATTTTATAAACTATTGGTACTGGTTCCGAACCAGTAGGTCGCGAAAAACTAAATTAAAAAAAAAAAATCTTTTTTCAGAAACAGCTCAAAACTCTCGGAACCTTTGGGGCAAAACAGACGTAAAACTTTCCTTGATTGGTTAAATTCTTATAACGTCAGTAGTCGAGTAACAAATGAGGAAGTTTGTTTCACCCAACCTGCGGATAGAGTTTGTAGATATTTTTCGTCGATACTTTGTAGGTATATTAACACAAGTTATTTTATTGATTAAATGACAATTTTAGTGAAGAATGAAGCGCCAATAAGTCTCAATTGGTATCAGGTGTGCAATATCGAAACTGGCTAAAACGTAACTGCGCCTCTGCGTAAAATTAATCTTATAATAATTTCCTTCATTTATTATTATTATATTAGGTATTTTACCACCGTAGACAAGATTCCATTAATTAAATTAGCTTTGATTGGGGGAGGTCTCCACCCCCACAACATCAATTTCTATTTATATACACCCCCAGCCCCAATTCTATCCCTAATCTTATTTTACCTCATTCTGGCAGGCAAACACACAATGCTCGTAGTTACGTGCCCTTCTGGCCCCAGCGCCCGTGAGAAGATCTGCAGATATATATATATATATATATATATATATATATATATATATATATATATATATATATGTATATATATATGAAATAAAAACTCACAAAGTATCACGTGAGGGTAACAAATGAATGCAATGTCCCGCAGGAAAAAATGAAATGGTGTTTCCAAATACTTTCGAACTTTATTAAGTTCCTTATCAAGGATAACTACAAGAAATAATATTATATTAGAGGTATATATACGTAACGCCTTCGCAGGTATCATCCCTTCTAACTGGTCTAATGTGTTACAAGACTCTATCTTTGGCACACTAAGAATTAAGTCTGCCAAACTGGATCATAAACTTGGACGAAGAATAGCCGGCCTGAAACTCTTTCTTACCAACCTCTCCTCCCTAGTTTTGGATGAAAATGTTGTCACCACTTTAGGATATGGTTTAAATTTATAGAAAATAGATGCTATAATTAAAAGACTAATACTTAAAGAAATTAGTTCTGACTTTTGTTCTTAGTTTTTTTATATACAATGTTTAGTTATGTGTCCCCATTTTTTTTTTAATTGTCGCTGCTCTGTTATGTACATTGTATTGTCCTCACTTTTCCCTCCTCCTGTCTTATAATCTTCCTCGTTAGGCTATCTCCATTTCTTTTAATCCGCTACCCTTTCGTCTTCTCAGTTTGACCTTACTACCTGCTTCTTGTAATTCTTAATGTGAATCTTTAACTTTCCTCTCCGTCTTCCTCATTGGTGATTTATTGTCTTTGAGGCAGTCTTTCATACTTGTAGCTATTTCTTGTAGTTATCCTTGATAAGGAACTTAATAAAGTTCGAAAGTATTTGGAAACACCATTTCAATTTTTCTTGCGGGACATTGCATTCATATATAAATATATATATATATATATATATATATATATATATATATATATATATATATATATATATATATATATATATATATATATATATATCTTAGTGGATACGTCAGTAGTAGTATTGTAGGTGAAGGCTCGAGTGCACACAAACTCGGCCCTCTATGAGCGTATCTAAATACGTACACACGCACATGTAATCGCACTCAAGTCTCCTTACTCCTCAACAATAATTTGGTCAGTGATCTTTTTTCTAAGGAATCAGAGTCTACACACACATACACACACACACACACACACATATATATATATATATATATATATATATATATATATATATATATATATATATATATATATATATATATTGGTTTAGGTTAGGAGTAAAATGGCGATACACCCCTAACATTGGTAACTACCAGCCTTGGTCACATGCAGGTACCCCCCCTTACTTCCCCCTCATCTCCCCCAATACTTTCGTCAATGACCTTTTTTCTAAGGAATTAGAGTCTACACACACGCACACACGCGCACACACATACACATATATTGGGTTAGGTTTGGAGTAAAATGGTGTCCCCCCCACCCCCCCACCCCTAGCATTGGTCACTACCAGCCTTGGTTACATGCGGGTGTTTCTCGTTTCATTTTGAAAATAATTAGTATGTTTCATCATGCAAATGCTAGATAGATATAGGAGTATTAATCTAAAAAAATACTGGATAAAATGGAATATGTGAAGAGGGGGAATCAGTTTGAAGGGATAAACATAAAAATAGACGACATTGAAATGAAATCTGGAAAGCGTTTTAGAGCAAAGCTCTGTCTAAACAGA
The DNA here is from genome assembly GCA_963969495.1 of Ceratothoa steindachneri. Taxonomy (NCBI): domain Eukaryota; kingdom Metazoa; phylum Arthropoda; class Malacostraca; order Isopoda; family Cymothoidae; genus Ceratothoa; species Ceratothoa steindachneri. The sequence goes on along the minus strand of OZ018321.1, from coordinate 192,844,386 downwards.
TACGCAGACACACATACATTGGAGCAAATCATACCTGTTAATTTTCCTTTTGTAACTTGTTAAAAAAAAAGTCATCTTCTTATAATGTTTTATTTTACATTGTAATTCAAATATGCATACATTTTCTACAGATTAATAAATTGAAAAACATTTAATTGATGCTAACCATATTATATAATGGTACATAATAAATACAGTTGAGTTGATAGGATACACATTTACATATTTTCCAACAATTAAATTTATTGAGTGTACAGTATAATTTTTTCATTAAATTATATTAAAAGTATTCTTTACAACGATTTCTTCGTTTCTTTGATCATTATATAAATCGAATTGCCTCATAAAAGAACGATATAATTTACCGTTTGTCATCTACTGAATGAAATAGACAATAAACAAGCCACATAGATTTGAAAAGTAACTCTGAACTCTGAATGGATTGACGATAATAATTTTATTCATTTTTACTAAGTTTTTACAAATATAAAAATTATTCCGGAACTCTAGCCATAGGCTTTCGAAATAATACAAACTTTTTTTGCTAACAAACAAAGCTATCCAATGTGAACCAGGTCGATGGTTTCCGTCCAGATTAATTATATAAGCTGCTGGCAGTTTTAAAGGTTGACATAATTGAGTGTCTCTCGCAAAACAGCCATGAAAAACTCGCTTTGTAGTTTCATTTCGATACAATAGTTCTTCTATTTCTATTGTATTCATTATAGTAAGAATAAAGTAATAGGTTTCTAGACTTATCTATCTGAATAACAGACTGAAACTCTGAATATATATAATAAGGGAAACCGGGTCTATTAATGGAGATCTAAACTGTAACTGTATTGATAATGTACCCTGTTGTATAAGATTAGAGCGTTCTCTAAGACAATAGGTACTCTTGCCCTGATTTAGGTTAATACAATAAATATTTTTACTTTTATAAATTGTTCATACGTAAATCCATTACTCTGCCCACCTACAATACAAGCTATACAGTTATATAACAAGTAAAAAGCCCTTGAAGCAACTGGATCTGTATCGTCCGAATAGTCTAATTCAAATGGTCTTTTAACTTTATTCCCGTTTATATAGATAGTGATGCGATGCACATTATAAGGTTTAAATTCAAAATGTGATGCGTCAAAACTACCGGAAAATGCAGAATGTTTAACCATTCTGTGAGGAAATTCCACGTGGAATCTCTTGTCCAGCACGGAACTCCCATGCGCTGTAGAAGGCTCTGTTAGGCTTAAATTGGTAAGCCTACCCCCCCCCTCCTCTTCCTTTCCACAAGCGGTAGCCTCGAACCGCGTTCACCACGATTCACCTTTACACGGGCTAGATTAGCCTCGGCAAGAAGATTCGAGGTTATTTGAGAGTAGAGCTGTTTCCCACTAAACCCTCCCCGCGGGGAGAGCCTCAGAAATATATGTATTGCTCGTTTCCCATGAGACATACACAGAGTTGAGAAGTTCCCCCGGACCCAAGAAGATTCCCCCTAGTTCCCACTCAGGTGCCAACAACAAAGCAAAGTGACAGCTGAACTATTTGTGTATTGGAATTAGCCCCAGCCAGTGAGGTAATTCCATTTAACGATCGCTACCGAGTGACTTTTCCGACTTCTCTCATCAACTCCTGTTGAAACCCTCCTCGTTCGCCCCTCGTTTTCGGGTGGCCGAAATACTCTCTCCTGGACCGGAAGTTACCGCCCCCCCCCTTTTTGGAGAACCGTCATCACTTCAAGTTCCCGCTCCAAAGTTTTGAGTGCCCTCGCTTCACGTGCAGAAGACATCCGTGAAGCCTTACCCCGTCGTCTCACCTGGACTCTTCCGTAAGCCAACCCCTCTTCCCCTTCAGTAATCCATTTGCATTAATTCTCCCCATTTGAATAGTCTCCTCCCGTAACACATTAATTTTAACTTCATAGTCTGATTCATAACTACAATCACCCCCTCGTTCATCTGATGTAATTTTTCCCGTCAATTCTTTCATTATTTTTATGTAAATAAAATTATATTTTTGTTCATGCCTCTTTAAATAACCTTGAGCTTTGCGTGATCTGCCTGAGTTAAGCTAGCTAAGCTGGGAGACTTTTAGTCCGGTAGGGTCACCCATGCCAGTAAGGTAGCTGTAGTAAGATCCAGACTAATGGTTGTCAAACTTCTCTACCACTTATTTGATGCGTCTCCTTGCATCCCCCTCCTAACCTCTTCGATTCTGTTAGTACTAAGTTTCACCAACTCTCTTCAACTGTCAGAAAATCAAAACAAAAACCTAATAACAAAAAACAAACCTTCATCTCTATTACACCTAAGTTGTTTATTAATAAGGGCCTCACCAGCTCCCTTATGCCGCGTGAGAAGAGAGGCTTTGGAACCTCTTTAAATAACGCCTTGGAGCACTCATAGGTTAAAAGAGACTGAGATTAAAGGGATCTCAGGCGTTTGGGATACGATTAATGGAGAAATGCTAGGTACCCCTCAGAAGCTTTCTCCTAACGTGTAATTGCCTGACCAGCTCCCTGTGACCGCTACTTGGTGAATAAAGGCTCACCTGATCTTTGGTAAGAGAGCTTTTGTGCCTTGCTGGTTGCCAGATCAGCTAAAGATCTCGGATGAAGTCGTGGGCACTTAGCTTTACTATTTGCCTCAAATCTGGCCGTTTTTAGTTGATTAGTAGGGCTTAGTAGGAAGACAGTTACACCTCAAGCACCCCTGTCGAAAAATCAGAGAACCAGTTCACTGGGGCTCTCGTGCTGCTCAGTTGGGAGCTGCGGCACGATTGGGGACGTCGAGCCCAGGGGAGACCTTAGGGTTGGTGTGCTTGGTCAAAGGGTTTCTGTTCACCCAACGACCGAAAACCTCCTGGAAATAGGCGGATGTGATTAGTGCGAGAGAAAATCACAACCAAAAAACCCTTTTTCAATGCGTATGGACCGATATTTTTGTAAGATGGCGAAAAAGAATGGTCCTCCGTTTCGAAAGCTAACCTGCAAAATATGCAAAGTCTACAGATGGAGTAAAGACTTTGGGGGCAGGAGTTGCAAGGAGCTCACAGATGCCGTCAGTGTCTGCGACTTCTGCGAACTCGAGAAGCGCCTGGGCGAGAGCATCGCTCAACTGAGAGAGGAGAACTCCCTCCTTAAAAGGGAAGTTCAACTCTTAAAAACAGAGAGATGCAGATGCTGAGGCGAGAAGGCTCCCGACGTCCAACAGCCGATTTCTTCTGCTGAAGGGCTTCATCAACGAGCCAAAAAGAAGAAAAGAAAGAAGAGAAAGTAGAAATAGAAGAAGAGAAAGTAGAAAGAGAAGAAGAGAAAGTAGAAAGAGAAGAAGAGAAAGTAGAAAGAGAAGAAAAGAAAGTGGAAACAGAGGACTAGAAAGTAGAAGCAGAAGCAGAGAAACGGGAAACAAAAGAAGAGATAACAAAGGAAGACAAGAAGAAGAATAAGAGGAAGAATAAGAAAAAAAAGAAGAAAAATTTAGAGATACAAGAGGAAAGCGGCAAGTCGCCTCCGAAAGGAAAGAATAATTCGTCCGCAGACAAACGTGCAAGAGTCACCCTTATTGGTGATTCTCAATCCTTGGGTCTGAAGCCCCTGCTAGCGGGCGCCTTCGCACAAGCGTTAAGGTGAGCTGCCTCCCAGGCTGTGGGAATAAGCAGGTAAGAGCTGAGGCCGAGAAGTCTCAGATTTCAGAGACTTCAGTCGTTGCCCTTATGGTAGGCCCTACAGGTGAGATTATGAGAACAGTTGTGAGCGCTGTCGACGACTGTGGATTGGACCCAGCAGACGCGTCGTGGTGGGGATGCTCCCGAGGTGGGGTCCAAGCCGGACCGCCCACTTGAGGAACATGTCGCTAAACAGGCGCCTTGCAGACCTCTGTACGGTGGAGGGTGTCTTTTTTGTCGACCCGTACGCCGTATTCTATTGTAGAAAAGACCTCTACCAAAGAGACGGGGTGCACCTCTCCTTTAAGGGCAAGGCGTTCCTAGCCAACCTCATCCAGGATGTCGTGGAGTGCACCCAAACGAGTGTCCGGCCCATTGGAAAGGCGGACGTACGCCAGTACGCCCGAGTCACTCCCCAAACAACCTTCTCGGAGGTTGTCAAAAATGGTGCCACCGAGACAAACAAGAAGCCGAGAAACGGAAGAGTATAGGGGGTCCTACATTACGGGATTCCCTGAAAGTTCTTCTGTTCAATGCGAGGTCAATCAGGAACAAGTTTCCTGAGCTCCATGGCCTCGTAGCGACGGAAGAACCCGAAATGGTAGCCATACCAGAATCGTGGATAAAAACCTCAAATCGAGACTTTGAAGGCGAATTCACGGTTCCTGGCTACCAACTCTTCCACAAAGATAGGCCAGACAGAGAGGGTATTGGTGTAAAGTTGTACGTCAAGGATACAATCAAATCTACGAACTCCAACGTTATATCCGACCACGAGCTCCTAAGCGTTGACCTAGAGATCGGTCCTGTCAGATACAGGACCCTGGTGCTTTACAGACCCCCTTCCCAACCCGTTGAGAAGGACAGGGAACTGTACCAGCTGCTGGGTGAGCTTGTTCAAGGCAGAGTGTGCATCGTTATGGGCGATTTCAACAGCCAAGTTGACTGGGAAACCAGAGCAGCCTGTGGCGAGAGCGCGCTACTCTTGGAGTTCGCCAACAACGAGTTCCTCACTCAATGGGTCAGAGAAGCGACGAGAGGAGACAATATCCTCGACTTGGTATTCACCTCTGAGGATAATATCGTTGAGGATCTCTCTGTAGGCGAAGAGCCGGGGGCATTGATCACCAGTAAGTTAAATTTATTGTCAAGATCCCGAAGGTAAGGTCTGTTGCCAGTCAATCATGGAAACTTGACTTAAGAAGAGCAGACTTTGCAAGCCTTCGTGCTGGACTGACTGACATAAGGCTAGAAGTGTGCGATGCTGTTGAAGACTCGTGGAATAGTTTCAAAACCACATTTAAGAGAGTCTTTAATCGCGTTTTATCCCTCTCAAATGCCCCCGTCTGTCTTCTGTAAACCTAAGTGGTTTAATCGAGAAATCGGCCAACTGCTTAGGGAGAAGAGAACTGTGTACCGGGGTGCCACAAGGTTTTGTCCTGGGACCACTACTATTCAGCATCTACGTCAACGACATGGACGGTAACATGGGTGCTAAGATTTCCAAATTTGCCGACGATACCAAGCTTGGTATGAACGTTGCAAAGGATGGAAATACTGCCCGCCTGCAGAAAGATCTTGGGAAGATTGGGGAGTGGTCGGGCACGTGGCAAATGCCTTTTAACGTGGGAAAATGCAAAGTGATGCATATCGGCCACAGAAACCTCCAATCTCAATATATCCTTAAGGGCACTGATATTGAATCCACTGACACTGAGAAAGACTTGGGTGTAACAATCACTAGTGACCTCAAGTTCTCGAAACAGTGCATTGAGGCGAAGAAAAAGGCCCAAATGATGCTAGGCTATATTAAGCGCCAGTTTGGTTATCGGAACCAGGAGATTGTACTGTGCCTGTACAACTCACTTGTCCGAACGCACCTGGAGTATGCCTTACAATTTTGGAGTCCTTCATTGCGAAAGGACATCGCGAGATTGAAACGCGTACAAGCCAGGGCAACCAAGCTGATAACCTCTATCCGACATAAAAGTTATGAGGATAGACTAAGGGAATTAGACCTGTTCTCGCTGGAAACCCGTAGACTGCGTGGTCAGCTCATCGAAGTTTTCAAAATACTTCAAGGGTTCGACAATGTTGACTACCGGGATATTTTCACACCGAGTGAGAACAGAACGCGCAATCACGGCTACAAACTTGAACTGAAGCGTTACAACCGCAATCTGTGTGGAAATTTTTTCACTTACAGTATCTGCGGTATGTGGAACGCACTTCTAGTGGAAGTTGTCAACAGTGAATCTGTTGACCAGTTCAAGTCGAGACTAGACAAGGTCTTGAAAAGTGGCCGTTTAGGGACGCAAAACAATTGAGCAGCCAGGTGCCCGCTCGATTGCTAGTCCAAAGGTACCTTCCTTGCATGGAACGTAAGGTCTCCTAGGGTACCTTCTTTCCTTGTTGTTACTCCTTGTTGTTGTTACACTCTTTCCCACTACTCAGCCCGTCTAAAATAGTGGTGTTCCGTCCCTTTGGGGTTCGCCTTCAAGTTATTGGTCCCTCCCCCATAGATATAATATGGTATTGATGTAATATAATGTCATACCACGACACATTCCTATAACCATGCGTGTATGTATTCGCCCCATGAAGATATTATCCACACTTCTCATTGATATTCCACTCACAATTGTAAAATTTCGCATGTGAACTTGTGCGATAGGGTACTTAGCGTTTGATGTAAGCAACCTATTTTCCATCTCTAGATAAGCTGATGCTGAAAGATGGACTTTTCTAATGTAAAGAAAACTCTCTAATAATTCTACTTTAGCTTCTAAACCGGTCTGGTTTCTAAATACTGTAAATGAATGTGGTGCTCTGGATAACTTTATTTTCATTGAGACTCGATCAATTAACAGCTTATGTTGCGAGAAGAAATCGGCGTGTAGTTTTCCATATACATCAATTAGTTTTTTTCTGAGATCTGCTATATTTCTTTTTAATACTTTTTTACTAGTTAATATCCTGCAGCGAAAAGAAAAATAGATATTTCTTCTTCAGTATAGTTCAACAGGGTCTCTAAATATTGTCGATAGGGGTAATTATTTCCAATCGAATTTACAGATCTTTCATTTAAATAAATATCAACATTACTGAACAAGGTGTGAAGAATATTATTTTCAGGAAAAACATTCTCGTCATCTAAAAGTTGGCTTCCGTTTAACTTCACAATTCTTTTTTTAATATAAAGATAAATCTTACTAGGGTCTACATAATAGTTCCCGTTACCAGATACATAATATTCAACCGTTGTGAGGTTGGAAGAGCTATTGCTAAGCGGAGAGTAAGACTGATAATTGTTTTCAGCGATGGAGGTTTAGGTTGGTGGAACAGTAAACAAATCGAGTTCTGTCTTCGAACAGATATCACTTGTTGGATAACGAGCATTCATTTTACATGTATAAGATATACAGCTGTTGATATCTTTATGAGAACATTTATAAAATGTCTGATGGTTTATTTTATGAGTAAAAAATATCACTATCCTCTTCATCATCTATTTTCAACTTCTTTTTCATCCATTTTCGCTTATTTATTACACCTATTTTTTCTGACTTCCTCTCATTATCCCTCTCAGATTTTAACTTTTTTCTATTATACTGTCTAGTATCTTTAGTGATATTATTTTTTACCCTTTCCAGCTGATCTCTCAGAGCTTGCTTCGCACTCTTCCCATGTACAATATCTTAAACCGTATCGAAACCGGCTGGAATAGCCTTCTTTCCTAGATAACGAGCACCACTCTTTAGATATGGTGCTGCATTTCTGAATGGGAAGGGAAGAGAGATCCAATACCATGAACCTTCTGGGCTCTTAACCCTTTAAACACGCGTGGTTCATTCAACATTTTTAATTATTGTTCAATGTTTACTCCTAATTTGTAGTTTTATCATCAAATAACCAACAAAGAGTGGAAAATTTCCCCTTCAACCGTTCTTATATAAATATAAATTGATCTCAATTCCCCAGAGCTTAGATTCAGATAGTGTGGCTTATCAAAAGTTATACTGAATGAACCATCATTGATAGAAAGATGAATACTTCTCATCAGCCTAGACTGTGTCCCGCCTACTAACTGATAGTATACAAGGTTAGAGTAAATGTAACATGATCCCGGATGAGATATAAGAGCAATAAAATCTATATTGAACGCTATACAATGATTTAATTTTGAGATATCATCTCTGATAGATTTTTTCATTATAATGGAAAATTCTTTTGACAGTTGAATTAATAGATTTTCTTTCCTTTTCACATTGAGTGCTGAACCTGAAGTGAAAATTAACATATAATCAGTAGGCATTTTCCGTTGCTTTCTGTCAGATTGAAACATTAAATCTTGAGATGATGATTTCTGTTTCATTTTCAGATTCATTTTCTCTATGAGTGCTTTTTCATTTTTGTAATATCCGGCGACTATCCATATCTCATCATAAGCATGGTCAATTTCTTTTATTTTTGTTACCTTTTCTCTTGCCAATATAGTATTTGATGCATAGTGGTTTACTTCCACCATTTTCCGATAGACTGTGAATGCGTGTGTAGACTTAGTAACATTATAGATATTCCCTGTAAATTGAAACTCACAAAGACCTACTTTATACTGCCTGTGGTTTGTTATTATGGATTTGTGCAACTCAATTCTCTAGTCAGACATGGTATTTTGAGGGTAAATATCCAGGGAGGACGAAGAAGGAAGGGTGACATAAAAACTCTCTGGCTCCATCTTCACAACTGATATAAAACCTTCCTCATCTCCCACCTTTATATAATTTTATAAATGTATTTGCTCAAGATTTTGAAGTGATATCACATGTCTAGATATATGAGTTAAACGATTATGGGTACCCTCGCCATTTTACTAAATATAGCTTGTTTTTTTCCATACCCTTTCCCTTTAACTATCCTCTCCACTAAATATTTCTTACGGGAGTCAAATTTTACTTTCTCTAGTTCTTCTTCATAAACCCCACCTTCAATATGTTCTCCATTTAAATCTTCAATATAATACAGGGCTATTACATCTGAAATTTTATATATCTTGTAGATTTCCTCACTCCAGCCTATTTCGTACCCTTTTTTTAAAATTTACTGCAAACGCTTGAGATTCGAACATAATCACCGATCTTATATAGAAACCTCCTTTTTTACTTTCAGCTCTCTGCCTTGGTATAGCAACATCGTATATAACTTTGAACGGTGTGTTCCCAATCATTCTATGTCTAGAATTATTATAAGCCTTTGCAAAATCATCTAATCCGTCGATGTATTTCCAGGTATTATTAAAAGTAAAGTACCTGATTTTTTTTTCTTTTATTGTTTTTTGTACACGCTTTACAAGACTAGCTTTGTTTAGAGAGTGAACATGATAAATGCCGATATTAAATTCGTTTAATAAACGTTTCATCTTATTTCCTTTAAACTCTCCTCCATCATCTGAACATATATAACCTGGAATCCATCCGGATTCTTCCATGAGATTTATTACAGCATTTGACACTACCTGGTCCGTCTTCTGCTTTAAAGGAATTAACCAGAGATATCTAGAATATAAATCAATTACAAAGAGTATGTATCGTACACCATAATTAAAACTTTCATATTTAGGCATCACAGTTAAATCTAGTTGCCAAATCTCGTTAGAGACTTGCGCTTTTACGTGTTTGGTCTTGAATCTTTTTCGAACGGGTTTGTGTAAGGTATAGCTATCCAAACCTGAGAGAAAGCTTTCCATATCAGATCTTTTAGCGATCTTTTTTACAGATTGATATAGTCGATTTACCCCACCAAAAGATATTGGTAGACTCGGGGATGCATATAAGCGTAACAATCGACGGTTCATTTCTAACTAAATAACTAACTAGCTTACACTCTTATATAACTATACAATGATAAGAAATCTTATCTTAAAATCCACTTTTATTTTATATCTAGATTAAAATACATAATTCAATTAGAATTTCATGGATATTCGCAACCTTATTACTTTGTACACATTGTGATAGAACGGTCTGAGGTGCTTTAATTCAGCCTCTATCATATGTTAACCATGCTTACCCACATGCTTACCCACGTGTATCCTGCGAGAGAAAGCAGAAGCGCGTTCTCGCCCATCATAGCCAATGTTTAATCAAGGAGGTTTACTCCCCCGTTTCGCCTCCATACGTCGATCTCGCCAGATTGAATTAGGCTTATAGGCAGATAAGGTATTTCCCCAGGCGCCACCGGGACATTACCCCAAAGTCACCCACTCAATTATCCCCTACGTCATGGAGATGGCTCCGGCTTTTTATACCATAGCTTTTCCCAATTGAAGCAGATCCAGATTATCTTCGCGAGGCATCAAGCGGATCCGGTCTCCCTTGTGCACCTAGGAACTCTGCCGAGAAACCCCTTATTTTCCTGAAGAGGACAATATCCCTTGAGTGCCAAGGTTCGTGCCCTTCGAGACGCCAAGACAACAAGGCTCCCTTGTTGTTCAGAAAGAGAACAACGTTAGAACAGCTATTGTTCTTTGAGCCCGTTTGACAAGAAACGTTTCTCGTTCCCAAGACATCACGTCCGGATAATTTAATTCCCCCCTTTTTAACGTTCTTCAAGAGAACGCTTGGTTTCAACAATAACCTCCATTGTTCATCTAGAACATTTCCGATTTGCTGTCACAAGGATCGCTCGTACTTCCGAGCCCCACTTCGCTCTCACTCCTCGAAGACAGTCCTTTCTCCTCGTCAAGGACAACCCCCCGAAGAAGCCTTCTGCTGGAAATCGCCAGTTGGACCGAAGATTCCTTCGCATCGTCTTCCTCTGCACAACAACTTTGTAATTACGTAAGCTGAGCATTACCTTTAATCCTTTGACCTTTTGTCAACGCAACCCTGTGCTTTAAATGGTTTAGGAACCTCCTCCTCCCCTTTATTTTTTGTTTGTTTACCTTTTTAAATCTCTCCAAATCTTAATCCTCAGAATAGTCAGATATTCCCACGACCCTTTCATTCCCCGTTTATGTAACCATTTTTTTGTGTGTCGTTGATAGTTTAATTAATAAAACTCTATTTTATTAATGGTAGCCTTTTATTTATCCTTGTGCACCGTTCCACTTGAGCATATTGAAGATAAATAAGCCTCTCCAGCCCCCCCCCCCTTCCCTTTTTGAACTAACCTCGGTCAATCAGATCACCACGCACTCGAAATATAAAAAATTCCCTTAACGAATAGTTATATATGGTATATCGTCAGGAGCCTATTCTAAGACACACATTTACTGATTCTCTGATTCAAAACAGCTGGATTAATCGAATTGGGAAATCGGTATTCGATATGTAACGGGTAAAAATGATCAATGTTTATTTTTAATCCAACCTTATATTTTTTTGAATTAATATCAGAAAGTTTTTTTTAATGATACAGTATTTGAATAAACATATTTGTTAAAGAATTGTGCTCTGATAAAATATTATTTCTATCTTGGGTAAACTTAAACTTTCTTCTTGCAAGTCTTGATGACGCAGGCTGGTGACCCTCCACCCTCTGGACTTTCATGGTGAGACTGGTTGATAAATAGATATTCTATTAAATTTTCTTTACACGTAATGGTAACTTAGTCGTAAAGATCCATGAGGACAAATTCTTTCACAAGTTCGATAGTGCTCCACTCTTGTTTAGAAAACAGTGGAACTCATCAAACGAGATTTTTTTTATATATGTACTCAACTTCTGTGATGGTAGGTTGAAGTTTCGCCATTCATCAAGTCCATCGTTGAATGTAAGATAACAGGCATCAACCGCATTCTGTAAGCATCTCATTTGACGAAAACTTTGATGGAACTTGTTTTCAACTTTTAGAAAAGTGTTGACTTCATACTCATTGTACAGCGCATTTTTAAATCGTGTAGGAATGAACTCTTCATCCCTTTTCCAGTAAATACCGAAATAAATACTTGGAAATATGTAGACTGTTAGGGTTGGCCTCCACTACACACTTTAACTGCTTTACACCGTAGTCCTTCACCAAACGATCAACATAGGGAAAATTTCCTGTTTTAACCTGTGTATTGCAGCAAACACAAGCCAAAACTCATCCTCTGTAACGAATGGTTTATTGTTCTAGTAATCTTCAAAAGGCTGAATATATTAATTTTATATTCTTGTTGTATAATTTGCTTCACCTGAAATCGAAACATAGCTTCTTACGCGTAAGTATTCGTGTGAATTTGTCCAGACAGTGGGACAAAAGCCATTAGGATAGGGTTTCTCTGACCTGACGCGGTTTGAATTTTAAGTTTATTCTTGTATTAACATAACAGTGGAGATGACACTTAGCCTTTTACAATTATTTGATTGGACCGTATAGTTTTCATTTTCACCAGTGAGATTGATTAATAATTCAACCAGTTCCCTATTTTGTGTTGCGGGCGATAGTGAGAAATATGAAGTGTGTTTGCGCAAACCTTTGAGGTTGAAGTGGAAGAAGTTAATGCGTGAGTAATATTTTCGAATTCTTTCCGGCGTTGCGAATTTTTTATAATAGATTTCGGGGAATTGGAAGATATTAACTTTGCTCTTACTTCTTTCCAGAAGCGGGTGGTGGTCTTTTCCACGTTCTAGTTAAATTATTAAGAAGGTCGATAATGTAAGATTGTGCGAGTCTTTTACCGTCAATTGTAATCACCCCATTATTATTCCAACTGAATCCTTCTGTATATTTTAATGTCTGATAAATTAATCTACTCCTTTCATGAACACTAGGCTCCAGTGTTCCTAGTACTTTATCTGCATATTCGTTTATTTGATCCCTATCATTCTGGTTAACATTAGCGGGAGGTGAGTTTACAACCTTATCACACTGTTTTCAATAATGTTCCAACGTGTTCTGGTAAAATATAATACGTTTATCTGGTGGTATGTGTTAATTATTGAGTATAGTAGTCAATTCTCTTTCCAAAGATAAAAGTCTTTCTTGAGATGGTATTAAGTTTGAGGGCAGCACTCTCTCTTTTCCGGGATAAACAATAATTTTTTTTCATCTTAGAAGGTTGGAGAGAAGAGGTGTTAGAACAGAGAATAATATTAGTATAAACGATCATCCACGCTGATTTAATATATTTTTCTTTAGACGTAGGCCCTACAGATAAAATCCTCCACACGGTCATGGGTGCCGTGGACGACTGTGGGCTGAAAACCCGCAAGCGCGTGGTAGTCGGGATGCTCCTGAGGAGAGGTCCAACACGGACCGCTCACTCGATGAATGTGTCTTTAAACCGGCGCCTGGCAGACTTGTGTACGGCAGAGGGGGTCTTTTTTGTGGACCCGTACCGCACCTTTTATGGTAGAAATGATCTCTACCAAAGGGATGGGGTAAATCTTTCCTTTAAAGGAAAGGCCTTTCTGTCGAACATGATCCAGGATGTCGTAGAGAGGACCGAAAGGAGTATCCGGCCCAGAGTGAGGGCGGACGTACGCCAGTATGCCCGTGTCACTCCAGGAACAACCTTCTCAGAGGTCGCAAAAAGGGGTGCCTCGCCAACAAACAAGCCGGGAAATGGAAGAGCGTAGGGAGTCCTACAGTCGGGGACTCCCTGAAAGTTCTTCTGTTCAATGCGAGGTCAATCAGGAACAAGTTTCCTGAGCTCCGTGGCCTCGTAGCGACGGAAGAACCCGAAATGGTAGCCATACCAGAATCGTGGATAAAAACCCCAAACCGAGACTTTGAAGGCGAATTCACGATTCCCGGTTACCAGCTCTTCTTGAAAGATAGGCCAGACAGGGAGGGTGGCGGTGTGATGTTGTATGTCAAGGATACTCTCAACTCAAGGGATTGCAACATCGTATCCGACCATGAACTACTAGGTGTTGACCTAGAGATAGGGCCTGCCAAATACAGGACCCTGGTGCTTTATAGACCTCCTGCCCAACTCGTTGAAAAGGACAGAGATCTGTACCAGCTACTAGGAGAACTTGTCGAAGACAGAGTGTGTATCGTCATGGGTGATTTCAACAGCCAAGTTGACTGGGAAACCAGAGAACCCTGTGGCGAGAACGCACTACTCCTGGAGTTCACGAACAACGAGTTCCTCACTCAATGGGTGAGAGAGCCAACGAGAGGAGACAATATCCTCGACTTGGTTTTCACCTCTGAGGATGACATCGTTGAGGACCTCTCTGTTGGCGAAGAGCTCGGTGGCAGTGACCACCGACTAATTAGATTTGTAGTCAAAGTCCCCAGGGCAGAGCCTGCAATTAGTAAATCAAGGAAACTCGATTTAAGAAGAGCAGACTTTGCAGGTCTACGCGCGGGACTGACTGACGCAAGGCTAGAGGAGTGCGATGCTGTTGAAGACTCTTGGAACAGTTTCAAAACCACATTCATTAGTCTTCAGTCGCGTTTTATCCCTCTCAAATGCCCCCGTCGGTCTTCTGTTCAACCAAAGTGGTCTAATCGAGAAATCGGGCAACTGCTTAGGGAGAAGAGAAATGTGTACCGGCAATCGAAGATCTCGGGTGACTTTGACGAATACCGGAGGCTAGCCAGGAGAGTGAAGTCCAGCATAAGGGCGGCTAAGCGGTCTGAGGAACTCCGAGTGGCGAGACTCTGTAAAGAGAATCCCAAGGAGTTTTTTGGATATGTGAACAGCCGTAAACCAATCCGTCGAACGATTGGCCCTTTGAGGAATGAGGAGGGGACATTAAAGCATTCAGATGCAGAAAATGCCAACCTCCTAAACGACTACTTCTCTTCAGTGTTTACTGAAGAGTGTGGTCCCATTCCCCAGCCAACGGATTCCTACTCGGGGGAAAAGCTGGAGGCAATGGACTTCACCGAAGGAGAAATAAAGAAAAAGATCGCTGACCTAAAGACGAATAAGTCCCCTGGACCGGACGGGTTTCTACCTAAAGTGTTGAAGGAAGTGTGCGATGAAGTATCACGACATCTGTGCGCTATCTTTAACATGTCAATCCGGACCGGATGCGTTCCTAGAGACTGGCGTGATGCGGAGGTGACTCCTATCTTCAAGAAAGGAGACCGTAACCAACCGTCGAACTACCGACCTATCAGTCTGACTTCGATAGTCGGTAAACTCATGGAAAGCATCATGGTGGACAAAGTGATGTCGTATTTAGAGTCAAACCTGCTACTGAGGAGTTCCCAGCACGGCTTCCGAAGGCAACGGTCATGCCTGAAGAACCTTGTGGAATTCTTCCACTTCGTTTTCAGTGAGCACGATCGGGACAAGGCGGTGGATGTGGTCTACCTAGACTTTCAGAAAGCCTTTGATAAGGTACCACACCGCCGCTTTCTCCGGAAAGTGCGAGCGCTTGGCATAGACGACAAGGGAGCCGGCTGGATCGAGAACTGGCTAAGTTGCAGACGGCAACGGGTGGTGGTGAATGGACAGTCTTCTGAGTGGGTGCCCGTTACTAGCGGGGTGCCTCAAGGTTCTGTCCTGGGACCACTACTATTCAGCATCTACGTCAACGACATGGACGGTGACATGGTTGCCAAGATTTCCAAATTTGCCTACGATACCAAGCTTGGTATGAACGTTGCAAAGGATGGAAATACTGCCCGCCTGCAGGAAGATCTTGGGAAGATTGGTGAGTGGTCGGGCACGTGGCAAATGCCTTTTAACGTGGGGAAATGCAAAGTGATGCATATCGGCCACAGAAACCCCCAATCTCAGTATATCCTTAAGGGCACTTATATTGAATCCACTGACACTGAGAAGGACTTGGGTGTAACAATCACTAGTGACCTCTAGTTCTCGAAACAGTGCATTGAGGCGAAGAAAAAGGCCCAAAGGATGCTAGGCTATATTAAGCGCCAGTTTGGTTATCGGAACCAGGAGATTGTACTGTGCCTGTACAACTCACTTGTCCGACCGCACCTGGAGTATGCCGTAAAATTTTGGAGTCCTTCATTGCGAAAGGACATCGCGAGATTGGAACGCGTACAAGCCAGGGCAACCAAGCTGATTCTTTCTATCCGACATAAAAGTTATGAGGATAGACTAAGGGAATTAGATCTGTTCTTGCTGGAAACCCGTAGACTGCGTGGTCAGCTCATCGAAGTTTTCAAAATACTTCGAGGGTTCGACAATGTTGACTACCGGGATATTTTCACACTGAGTAAGAACAGAACGCGCAATCACGGCTTCAAACTTGAACTGAAGCGTTACAACCGCAATCTGTGTGGAATTTTTTTCACTTACAGTATCTGCGGTATGTGGAACGCACTTCCAGTGGAAGTTGTCAACAGTGAATCTGTTGACCAGTTCAAGTCAAGACTAGACAAAGTCTTGAAAAGTGGCCGTTTAGGGACGCCAAACAATTGAGCAGCCTTGTGCCCGCTCGATTGCTGCTAGTCCAAAGATACCCTCTTTGAATGGACCGTAAGGTCTCCTAGGGTACCTTCTTTCCTTGTTGTTACTCCTTGTTGTTGTTACCTGGCTTCCGAGCTAACATACGTATCAACCGTTTGAATCGTGATATCTTTTGTTTCTGTGATTCTATCGTCAGAACATTACCTTTTATTAGATTAAGACACATTTCACATAAACATTTGACAAAATCACCATCCATGCTTCCTATGATTGGCTTTTCATATTTTAAGAAAGTGTAGGGAATGCATGGAAGAGATACGCGTATCTTTTCATTTAATCTTTCATTCTAAAAGATATACGATTTCAACTTCATTTGGAAATATACCCGTCCGTAAGGTAAATCGTACAGTGTTTCTCGGACTGAAATCGCAGAGCAAGTAGCCATAAGATTTTGAGACGGCTTCTCTATATATTTTCATGATACTCTTACGTTCACCAGGAATTATTTGTCCAGCAAATATATTTATCTGGGAGATGTCTCTCCTCCGGTTAAATAAAACTAGATTGTGACAATTTAAGGCTATATCGCGCATATAAGAATTTTTATAAAATAGATTTTGAGCCACTAGGAATATGGAGATATTCTTATGGTGTGAGGTAACTGTAAATATCTCTGATATATTTTCATCTATATTCTGCATTAAGTCATCTAAAATAAGGTGTGTGTGATTTTTTCTATCTAGAAATGAAACATCGTACACACCCCATAAAACATCTCTTCGTTTTTAAATTATTTATAATATTTCTGCCATAGAGTATTACACCAGATGATTCTATCAACACCTTGAGTAAACATCTTATCACTAGTCCGGAGTATATGATATAGGAAGTGGGCTTTTCCGCTAGACGTCGGCCCAATGATCGATGGAGTACATGGGGATATAAATTTAGATTTTTTCACAAGTCCTACACTCATACTTTTTTATGTACAATGAATGATACATCTTATTTAAGATAACTATATGCAAAAGCCTCTCTCTCTAAAAAAGATTTTCATACCTCCTTCACTCATACTTCCCTTTTGTATAATGAATGAGCCAACATCTTTCAGATAGCTATATACAAAATGTTTTCTTTCTTTTATGGATCATCAGAAACGATTTTTACTCCCCCTGCAAAAAAAAAGCAAAAGATCCACCAAAAGGATCCAACCCACTCCTCTTTATCCAGCCTCTTATCGAGTGAAGGTGTCATGGGTGTGAAGTTCGAGTACGTATTTGTTACTCATGCTTTCCTGGTAAATACATACATAATTTTTCCTCCCTTTTTAAATTATCAAAGAACCTACTATCTGATTCTAATTATTAGTGATAAATATATTAAAAAAAAGATACTTCCTTAAATTACGGTATGTGTTTTTCTTGATATACGTTCAAGGACAACGTTTCGGCCCATCTAAAAGATTGTGAAGTGGTGTGCAGTCAGTGTCTTGGGCATTGTGATGGAGAAAGAAATCGATGAATTTATGTAATGAGTGCAATCGATCATTCTACAACCAATCGTGTTTTGATACACATAAAAAGCTTCATAATTGGGTGAAGATTAGCATTTGTCTTAGATGTAACCATATAATCATGCAGGGTGCAAACGGCATGAGACGACACGAGTGTGAGAAGTTTTTCTGCTCTAAATGTTATACATACTATAAAGGGGATGGAGCAGAGCATACATGCTGGATCAAGAGATCGAAGAAGTCGATGGTTAAGAAATGGAATGCTGTATATTATGACATTGAAACCTATAAAGAAGTGGGATCATTTATTCTTTTTCTTTATATATTGGTTATGCAATAATCTGTGAAGTCTGTTTTGATAATGAAAATGGAACATATGACAAATGGAAGAACTGAGTTTCAAAACAAAGATTTTTTAAAGAGATGATGAAAACTCCCTTTGTAAACCCTTTATAGAAAAGTTAAAACGAATAAGAGGATCAAGAGAAAATGTGAAAACATATGTGATAGCATATAACAATGCCAAATTCGATGCCCAATTCATCTACGACGAACTGCTTCAACATTTTAATCTTAATCTCTTTACTTGGCATCCAATGAAGCGGGGATGAAAGATTTTTAAGATAGAGCTCGTTTAGGACATAATTTTTAAGGACACACTCCTATTCATGCCTTCTTCGCTGAAAAAAAACTCCCTAAAACAATGGGATTCCACAAAATGGAAAAAGGTTATTTTCCTTGCGATTTTCTTTCAGAGGAAACTTTGAATTATACTGGACCGGTTCCTGAAAAAAGGTATTTTAGCTATGAAAAAATGAACAGCAAGGAAAAATTACACTTTGAGAGTAATTTTTATTCAAATTTCCAAAAAGAAGTATACAATATTCGTACAGAATGTATTAAGTATTGCATTCAAGATGTTTCTATCTTTGGCCTGTGTTTTAAGAAGTTTAGGTGTTGGTTCATCTGTAGATTTAACATTGATCCTATGCAGTCTTGCATCACAATAGCATCATTGTGTTAGAAGGTTTATAAAAAATGTCTCCTTACCCGAAAATTCTATTGCAGTCATCGACAGGAAGAAATCAAAAGCTTTTTTCTTATAAGGCTATACGTTGGCTTACGTTTGAAGAGCATGATAGAGGAATCCCGATTTTCTATGCAAGAAACGGTGGTGAGCGAAACCTTTCTGTTGGTTGAAGAGTATTTTTTCCTGGCGGGTTTTCACCATCTAGAGAAGGAACTGTGTTTCTCCTTTATAGATGTTATTGGCGTGGGTGCCAGAAAGAAAACAGTGATCTAAAACCTGGATGTTTCCATTGGTGGATGTGGGTCATTACCGATATTATGAGATAGTAGAAAGTGATCGAATTCTTAGTAGTAAATACAAGGTTATGATTTTCTGGGCGTGTGAATTTGAATCCCTGAGGCAAACCATTTCAAGGCGACGTGAGACAGTTAATAGAATATCTGACGATGTAATCAATGGTGTATTGGATGTGGGGAGTGCACTTTTCGGTAGCAGATGTAACCCATTTATAATATACTATCCACCAACCGAAGATGTGAAAATCCATTATGTCGAATTTTGCTCCTTATATCCGTACTGCCTGAAAAACAATCCCTATCCCGTAGGATTACTTCGACGTTGCGTATCTGTGCGAGGAATTCCTTCTATTCAAGAATTCACTTAGGGTGTGAATGAGGCATATTACGGTATCGTGAAAGTTAGTGTTCTCCCTCCTAATGATCTGTATATTCCAGTTCTCCCTCAATCCGTAAATGGTGAACTTACTGTCACACTCTGCACTCCATCCTTTCACAAAACTCACGTGAGTGTGATCACTTTGAAGAACAACGTATGATTTGCGGAGTGTACACCACCCCCGAACTAAAACTTGCCCTGGAAAAGAAATATAAGATCAAGAAAATTTACGAGTTTTGTGAGTTTGAAAGGAGAGATGGTTTGTTCGCAGAGTATATAAAATCTTTTCTAGAAGAAAAAATAGAAGCTTTTGGCTTCCCACGTGAAGAGGGTGAATCATGTTGAGGGAATAAACATCCAAATAAACACCATCGAAAGGAATCCCGGAAAGCGTTTTAGAGCGAAGCTCTGCCTAAACAGGTAAGGATTTCTTCCTGCGATTAGATTTTTTTTCTGTGTTGATATATTACTTGCAATATGTGATTTATAAATGTTGAGACATTGTACAGCTAATATAAAGTAAATAATTTCTAAACGTTAATTCGATAATATTACTATAATAGAAAATTAAAAATCATCCCATTGATCCTGATCATATATATTTCTTTTACAGTCTCTGGAGAAAATTCGCTCAGAGGATTTGCAGAATGAAAGCGGTCATCTGTAATTCGGACTATGATGTAATCGACCTAATCAAAAACGACGATTATATTGTGAACTCGTTGGATGTAGTTGGCAATGAATACATTGCGAAAGTGGAGAATGCTGAATATGTAGAAATAGACTACCACGTAACGAATCTTCCAATTGCAGCATTTACAACCGCCTATGCTCGAATCAAGTTTTATGGCCTCCTTTATGCGTTGGATGAAAGGTTGTTGTCATGTGACACAGAAAACATTGATTTAAAACAGAATGTTTTCATTGGTGGATGTGGGTCATTACCGATATTATCAGATAGTAGAAAGTGATCGAATTCTTAGTAGTAAATACAAGGTTATGATTTTCTGGGCTTGGGAATTTGAATTCATGAGGCAAACCATTCCAAGGCGACGTGAGACAGTTAATAGAATAGGAAAGATTATCCACAACCTCAACTCGAAGAATTCCTAGGTGATCTCACCGATAAGATCAAGGATATGTACGGTGCTGATGCGTATGGAGATTCATTCTGCTCTACGGGTCACAAATCCTATTTGGTATGCATCTAAGGCCGAGTGAGGTGAAGTAAATACTTCGTGCTAAAGGACTAACCATTAATACTCACACGAAGGATATAATAACCTACGATACTATGAAACGCATAGTTGGAGCCAATGATGATAGAGAAAATGATGATGGTCATATCCTTGTACCATTTATGGGTTTCAGAGCCGAGGAACACGGTGAAGTGAAAGAGGTGAGAGGGGAAAAGGTTTTGAGAAAGACGTTTCAGAAACGTATTGAACTCTTAGGGAGTTATCGAACCATACCTTTCGGTTTCAAAGGGATCTTTCAAGATATTTTAAGAAAAGGTCCATTGAATATCTGACACCTATTATTATATCTTTGGCTATCTGTATATATATTTTTTCAATTATTATTAATATTCTCTGATTTATATGAATAAAATAAAGATGAAATAATACGCGTTATGCTACCAATGTTATATTTTGTTTAAAAAATAACACATAACATTCTTTTTACCTTGTGAGAAGGGGAATTCTTTTATCCTTGCCTCTTCAATCTTGGTTTTCATCATATCGGTGATCTGATGGGAATACCATCAGAGAAATCGAAATAGCAAGGGTTTTGTGTCAAATATAGCGATGTTCACCTGTTTCTCTCCATCATTCACAATGTTAGAATGCAATATGCAGAAAAATCTATCCACTCATGTATTGTGACGATCGGATAGACCTCCTACAAAGAAAAACTGATCCATAAGCTCATTTTTTATTTCTTCACCGATGATTAAATCTTCTAAATCCATAAACTGGAGATTTTCAATCACTTCTTTTCCGTTATTATAGTTGAAAGTTGGGTGGACTGACTCACTATATAGAAATTCAATCCGATCAATTGAGTGTTCATGAATAAGTTGACGAAGATGATCGAAGAAATCAACCGTAGATGAATAGTCTGGACCAAATTTATGATCCGATCCACACACATCTTCGGGTGCAAAATATTTACAAAGTCTGGGTATGATACTGTGTGAATGGAGGATAATCTTAGAACGTGTGACATACAGAGATGCTTAACGACAAATGATTTAAACAGATGGCAACCAGACGGACCAATCAAAGAATTGTAAAATGTTAAATGGCAACTCCACGTTTATGTTAATACAAGAAAAATCCTGAAAATTCTAAACGCATTCAAGTGTGTGTATGGGTGTTGCGTATGTACGTATCTGGATACGCTCATAGGAGGTCGAGTTGAATCCTTAGAAAAATCTTAGTGGTACGGGGTAAGGATACTTGACTGCGAGTCCATGCCTTAGAAATCTCCAGTGTTTATGTGTGTTTAGACTCTAATTCCTTCGAAAAAAAGTCACTGACCAAAGTATTGGGGGGCGGGGGACACCTGCATGTGCTTAAGGCTGGTAGTGACCAATGCTAGGGGTGGAGTAGAGGGTGGGGAGGGCACCATTTTTCTCCAAACCTAACCCAATGTATGTGTGTGTGTGTGTGTAGACTCTAATTCCATCGAAAAAAGGTCACTAACCAAAGTATTGTGTAAGTAGGGGTGGGGGGGCGGGTAAGGAGACTTGAGTGCGAGTCCAAGTGCATGTGTACGTATCAAGATACGCTCATACTAGGCCGAGTTTGTGTGCACTCGTCCCTTCACCTACAATACTACTTACGTCAAGGGACGAGTTTGATCCCAGTAATCACGAACACAATACTTTGAGCGGTGTCACGAGGTGGCCGGCCATTGGAAGATGCACTAAAACATACTACCACGGTGAGAGTAGCGCCGCACACATAGCTAATCACAACACTTCTGTCATTTCCTTCCCAGCACATCATACCAACTCTCTCTTCTCCTCAGGGGCCATGTCGATGGAGGACTACTAGTGTCTCCTATAGGCGTACTCATACCACACTCCCCTGGGGACACAAAGCGTCCCACGATAGCGAGTCAGCCTCAAAACTCAAGAGTACCCGACACCTACCCCATCCACAAATGAGGTGCCCCTGGTGCCTTCCGACCTGCCAATGATTGTCATTCTGAGTCCCCGCGCGTGGAGGGATTGACGATGACAAAGGAATGTAGGGAATTAACTGCAATTATGGCAGAGGAATGTAGGGATTTCACTCCAATTGTGACAAAGGAATGTAGGGAATTCACTGCAATTGTGGCATAGGAATGTAGGAAATTCACTCCAATTGTGGCACAGGAATGTAGGGATTTCATTGCAGTTGTAACAAAGGAATGTCGAGAATTCACTGCAATTGTGGCACAGGAATGTAGGAAATTCACTGCAATCGTGGCAGGGGAATATACGGAAAACACTGCAATTGTGGCACAGGAATGTAGGGGATTCAACGCAATCATGGAACAGGAATGTAGAGAATTCACTGAAATTATGGCAAAGGAATGTAGGAAATTCACTTCAATTGTGGCACAGAAATGTAGGGATTTCATTGCAATTGTAACAAAGGAATGTCGAGAATTCACTGCAATTGTGGCACAGGAATGTAGGAAATTCACTGCAATCGTGGCAGGGGAATATAGGGAAAACACTGCAATTGTGGCACAGGAATGTAGGGGATTAAACGCAATCATGCAACAGGAATGTAGGGAATTCACTGAAATTATGGCAAAGAAATGTAGGAAATTCAATGATATCATGGCAAATGAATGTAGGGAATTCACTGATAGCGTGCCAATGGATTGTAAGGAATTAACTGCAAATGAGGCCAAGGAATGTAACGAATTCACTCCAATTTTGGCAGAGTACTATAGGGAATTCACTGAAATTTTGGCACAGTACTGCAGATAATTCACTGCAATTGCGGCAAATGAATATAGGGAATTCAGTGCAATTGTGACAGAGGAATATAGGGAATTCACTGTTATTTTTTAAAAGGAATGCAGATAATTCACTGAAATTGTAGCAAAGCTATTTAGAGAATTCACTGCAATTGTGTTACAGGAATGCAGCGAATTCAGTGCAATTGTTGCAAAAGAATGTAGGAAATTTACTGCAAATGTGGCACAAGGATTCAGGGAATTCATTGCAATTGTGTACATCAATGTAGTGAATTCACTGTAAATTTGACAAAGAAATGTAGGAAATTCATGCATTTGTGGCACAGGGATGTAGAGAATTCATTCCAATTGCGGCAAAGGAATGTAGAGAATTCAGTGTAATTATGGCACAGGAATGTAGGGAATTCACTGCAATTGTGGAAAAGGAATTTAGGGAATTCACTGGAATTGTGGTAAATAAATCTAAAAATTCATTGTAATTTTGACACTGGAATGTAGAAAATTCACTGCAATTTTTACAAAAGAATGTAGATAATTCACTGAAATTGTGGCAACAAAATTAGGGAATTCACTCCAATTGTGTCATATGAATTTCCTTGTCGGAAAGGAATGTTTGGAATTCACTACAATTGTAGCATAGGAATGTAGGGCATTCACTGCAATTGGGGCACTGGAATGTAGGGAGTTCACAGCAATTGTGTCACAGGAATGTAAGTAATTCACTACAATTGTGGAAAATGAATGTAGTGAATTGCCTGGAATTGTGACAAAGGAATGTACTGAATTTAATGAAATCGTGGAAAAAGAATGTAGGAAATTCACTGCAATTGTGGCTAAAAGAATGTAGGGAATTTACTCCAATGGTGGCAGAGTAATGTAGGAAATTACTGCAATTGTTGTACAGGAATATACGTAATTCACTGAAATCTTGGCAAAGAAATGTATATAATTCACTGCAATTGTAGAAAATTAATTTAGGGAATTCACTGCAATTGTGGCATAGGAATGTAAGGAATTCACTACAATTCTGGCAAGGAATGTAGAGAATTCACTCTAATTGTCGCAAAGGAATTTAGGGATTTCACTGCAATTGTGGTACATGAATGTTGGGAATTCACTGCAATTTTAGCAAAGGAATGTAGCAAATTTTCTGTAATTGCGGCAAAGAAATGTAAGAAATTCCCTTCAATTTTAGCAAAGGAGAAAGTAGCGAATTCACGGTAATTGGGGGAAAGAAATGTAGGGAATTCCCTGCAATTGTGACATAGGAATGTAGGGAATTCACTGCAATCCTGCCACATAAGAGTAGGGAATTCAATGCAATTGTGGCACAGGAAAATTGGGAATTTACTTCAATTTTGAAAAAGGAATGTAGGGCATTCACTGCAATTGTGGCACAGTAATGTAGAGATTTCACAGCAATTGTGCAATAGGAATGTAAGTAATTCACTGCAATTGTGACAAATGAATGCAGAGAATTGACTTGAATTGTGGAAAAGAAATGTAGTGAATTACTGCAATTGTGGGGAAAGAATGTAGGGAATTCACTCCAATGGTGTCAAAGAAATGTATGTAATTCACTGCAATTTTAAAAAAGGAATGTAGGGAATTCGCTACAATTCTGGCAAGGAATATAGGAAAATCACTCCAATTGTTGCAAAGGAATTTAGGGATTTTACTGCAATTGTGGTACAGGAATGTAGAGAATTCACTGTAATTTTAGCAAAGGAATTGGGAATTCACTGCAATTGTGGCACATAAATGTAGATAATACACTGAATTATGGCACAGAAATATAGGGAATTCACTGCAATTGTGGCACAGAAATATAGGGAATTCACTGCAATTATGGCGTAGGAATGTAGGGAATTCACTGCGATTATGACAAAGGAATGCAGGGAATTCACTGCAATTTTGGTAATGGAATGTAGGGAATTCCTTGCAATTGTGGCACAGGAATGTATGGAAATCACTGCAATTGTTGCACAGGAAACTAGGGAATTCACTGCAATTGTAGCAAAAAAATGTATGTAATTCACCTCAATTGTGGAAAAGGAATATAGGGAATTCACTGCAATTGTGGCAAAGGAATTTAGGGAATTCACTGGAATTGTGGTATCTGAATGTAAGGAATTCACAACATTTGTGGCAGAAGAATGTAGTCAATTCACTGCAATTGTCGCAAAGGAATGTAGAGAATTCACTGCAATTGTGGGTCAACAGAAGGCGAATAAAGGGCCGAATGTGTCTCGATCGGCGGCGATTGGCTAATTTCATTTGAGTTCGCGCAAGGAGAAAGAAGAGGGGACGATCTTCACCCCCGGGACGAATTTGTGACTGAGGTTTGTTATGAAGCAGCTTCCGGAGAGTTGCGAGTCCACTCACTGTACCTAGTAATTTTAGTTTTAGTTACTTGAACGTTTCTCTTCGCGCATTTCCACTTCCCCTGACCTCACTACTTGACAAAGCTTTGGGCAGATGTCCCCGTGGGATTTTTCCTTAAAAAGTATATCAATAATTTAAAGTTTCAGCTTGCCATGCCCTCGTTGGTTCTCCCGTCTTTTGGCGCAAAACTGGAAAGTGCAGTCTATATCGGAGTGGAAAATCACACCTTCTTCATGATTGTCCTCATTTGCATAAAATTAAAAGAGTTGATCACCCTCTTGATTGATTGGCCATTCAAGCCACGTTTATCTCACCCAGGAAAATAAGAGAACAATTTTCATTTATTAAAATATTTTAAAAATATGATGATTAGGTAAATGAAGTTTCCATGGTACATAAAAAGATGCATTTAATATATTTTCTGAAGATTTCCTATGATACAATCGTATATTCAGGAAATTATACTAAATAAACTAACAAAATAAAATATTGATACATGCAAAATAAGAGAAAGATCATTCACAGAATTGCTTAGCAAAAAACAGACTAGAAACAAAGCAAGATTTGATCATGAACCTTAAAATAGTTAATATGAGGATTTCAAGCCTTTGTTTTCTATTTACTTCGGCGCAACGATGTCCACAGGACCACATCAGTTTCTTGTAACTTCTGGTGTTATTTTGCTCAATTTTCGTCCATAAATCTGCTACAGTTGAAAGCTGCCGGTCTCGAACTTAGTTTCCAATGATCTTCGCGATGTTCTTAATTGGGTTCAGGTCAGGGTTTTGAGCGGGCCACTTCTTTACTTCGATATCTTCTTGTTTGAAATAGTATTTTACTCGCTCTGTAGTATGGCATGGCGAGTTGTCCTGCATAAATAATGCTGGTTGGTTCAGAGATGCTCGGAGTGAACGTATAAAGTGCTGAACGAGGTTTAGGTACACATAAACATTTACCGTTCTAATTATTCGTACTAGTGGACCATCTCCTTTAGACGAAAACATCCCCTATACCATGAAGCTACCTGCTCCATGCTTTGCTGACTTTTTAACATATTAATCGTTGCAGCGCGTCTAACAAACCTATTACCATCAGATATAACCAAATTAAATTTACTTTCCTCACTGAAATGAATTCTCTCCTAATCTTCATCCCTCCAAACAGCATGAGCTTACGCATTTTCCAAGTCTCGTCTCTGGTTCCGTTAACTGATGATCAATTTGGTTGCTGAAGAACGAGCTTTTAAACCAGATGCATTGAGGCGACGGGACACTGTGAAACGGTTCTCTTCTTTGCCATTATTGGTCTTAATTTTTCGAGAAATTACTGCTGCAGTCTCGAAGGGATCCTTCATGGAAAAGTGCCTAATAGCTTTGACTTCTCGGAGAGTGATTATTCGGTGCCGACCAACATTTTCAGGAGATATATAGCTTTTGTTTTCATTGAATAACTTTAGGACGAGTGAAATCACACTCTTGAACCTTCCTACCTCTTTTGAAATCGCAGAATGAATCCTCCCCCAAGTCTTCAAACGAACTCTTCTCTGACGGAGCTCAGGAGTCATTTTCACGTGTGGTGGTATCACGGCAAAGTGAGTACAACAACAGAGGCGGTTGTACAGTTCTTATCTACTGAGCAAGAAACTTCTACAATTTTCCTGAAAAAATCGTTCTCTTATTTTGGTTTATTTCGTATAATTTTTTAAATATACGATTTTATCATATGAAATCTTCATAAAATGTATTAAATACATACATTTATCTACCAGGCGAAGTTTCATTTACCAACTCTGACGGAGTTCAGGAGTCATTTTCACGTGTGGTAGTATCACGGCAAAGTGAGTACGACAACAAAGGCGGTTGTACAGTTCTTATCTACTGAGTAAAATGTTGCAAGATGATTTCAAGAAACTTCTACAATTTTCCTTAAAAAATCCTTCTCTTATTTTGCACGTGTCAATATTTCATTTTGTTGGTTTATTTCGTATAATTTTTTGAATATACGATTTTATCATATGAAATCTTCATAAAATGTGTTAAATACATAAATTTATTTACCAGGCGAAGTTTCATTTACCAACTCATTCTATTTTTTAAAAAAATATTTTAATAGAGGAAAATCGTTCTCTTATTTTTATATATATAACTTTTCTTGCAGTCGCGGGCAACACAATAGTGTACATGCAAGTACGTAATTTGCACTCATAGTTCTTCGTATTTTATGTTCAAATGAGGGTTTCTTCCTCCTATAATTAAAAGCATCTCAACCCGTTTTCCTCAAATGCATATTTGCCGGAGGTGATAAATATACTGTATTTAAATGATCTATTATAATTATCGGGACGCAACCGCGGAGAACGCATTCATCTTGACTTGTTTTTGAATTTGAAATTCATATAATGCGCTATGATTTGCGTGGCCGCATTCCGATCTGATGGAGAAAGAAGAGCGGGCACCCATTGAAGTGGAATGGTTAGTAGCTGGATCAATTATTCTAAATACCACGGATATTTACGAGTTTGATAATGAAACGAAACTAAATGGAGTTCCCAGAGAGCAAAAAGCCTCGCTGCAGTCGTCGATGTTTATCCGTTCTGTGAAATAAATTTCCATTCATGAGCATTGAACAGATAAGTAAACTTCTACATTTACAGGAATGAGTAATTTGGAGGCGGTCGTCACAGCAGATTTGCTAAACGGGTTTAATGTACATATGTACACTTGTCCAATACGTTAAGGGTGTTCATTTTTGAGATCATTCTATCGATCATTCTTCTGCCACAACAGTCTCAGATGGAGTTTGTCATTTATTAATTTTTTATAGAACGGTTTGTTTTTAATGAGACCTAACAAGGTGGTTGGCATTGCAGTTTTCTCACATTGATCTATGTATGTTTGGGTGATAACCTCTAAGTACATAGAAATGTGTTGCTGAACTTAAAATAATTATTAAAATCGAGCAGAAAATCACTAACTTTATACGGATGCAATTTAAACTGATCAACTTTGTCGAATTCCAAATGAACTCAGGAATTTGGAGGATTTTAATATGTGGTATTTAAAAGATAAATCTTTCGATTTTCCTTTGCATAAGTTTTAGACCCCAATTTTAATAGGATTTTCGAGCTATGGAACACCATACGTCGTTTAAGTGATTCTAATTTCCAGCCCAATCCCGATCCAATTAAGGACTCCATAGATGACATAAATTAGAATAGCTTCAGATAAAAAGGGAACCATCACTGCGGTAGTTACAGTTCGAAGCATGAATGGTAGGAGAATTAGTACTGATTAAAAGAAGACAAACTAACCTCTTTTAGCATATAAAGACCAATGAGCTCAATTTTTTTTATTGTGATTCTCATCGCATCCATGAGAGTAAATCTTATTGGAAAATTCTAACTTCTAACAAACATTCTAACGGAGATTCTATCGTGGGTTGCTTTCCAGTTACAGCGTGGATGCTCTTCTTCCGTAGCTCTTCCTGTAAAGAACATTAGGTCTTCCTGATGATGTCAATCGGGAAGATCAAAATCCCTTTTCTATAACCTAATAAACCACGTCTGATATTTGCGACCACTGCTGGGTCAGGAAGCACTCGGAGTATGTTCTTCATTGCACGTTGCTTTCTTAAATTATGTCAAATATGACTCTCTGTCACCCATGGATTATCAGAATAACCGTCCATCTGACATATGAACCTACACCTCCACCATTAAACTTTATAACTTCTGTGTACCACGACTACAGTATTGACTTCAAACTCCGACTGTACCTCTCGTTACCTCTGATATTATTCGTGTGATTATTATTATTATTTCGCGTTTCTTTGCCGACTTTGGGGAAAATGCTACTAATCAAAGGAAGTGCCATGAATTATTTTGGTGACACGAACCCACTCGGCCCCAATGAAGCAATTAAGCAAGTTGAGACAAGTTTACAAATGACGGGGACACGTTTCATCAAGTAGGGCAATTAATTACGCGGGTAATTAATCACCAGTTTTATTCCCTCGTTTTACCCATTAATGTTTCTGTCTCTTCCCTCTTGCGAGTAATTCCGGGCACGACATCTTTTTATTTCATCTTCCTGTTCTTTTTTTTTATTTCGAGGCCTACTTATGAGTGTTCCAAGTTCGCACGTTTGAACCTGCATTTTTTTGTGCGAACTTCATCCACGTAGGTCCACCTCGTATGCATTGAGTGGTCGCCCCCCATCCCCCACTCCCCAATTTCAATCGTTATCCATTCTTTTGGTTTGGCTCATTTATTCGTTTTTCGGTTTTCTGTACGCCCCCCCCCCACCCCAGGGAGCATATCCTACCCTTGGCGTATGAGAGCCCTACAATGGGGTGAGAGGGGTAGGTGGCCACGAATACTGCAGTGGCATATGGCAGGTTCTGTGCCCTCCTGGCCTCAACACCAGGAGAGGATGATCTGCATTCATTGTGGAGGTCGGGAAGGTTTTGGAGATCTGGCTGTCATCCGGTTCTCAGCAATTCCAAGTGATCGTCTACCACTACTACTACTACTACCACTACCACTACTACTACCACTACTATTACTACCACTACTATTACTACCAATACTACTGCTAACAATAATAATGATAAGAAGATAAAAAAATATATAGTTAGTATAAAATCGCGTCATCCGTTCTTCGCATCGTAAAAGAGATTCCCTGACCGGATAATAAAATGCACATAAAGATCAGAATGACAAATGCTGACGATTCTATGGGTACGGGAGGAAACGTTAAAATGTCCTTTAAATGGAAACCTCACTCCGAATTGGAGGCTGAAATTCTCGAATGAGATCGTAAAAATAGTCCCAAGGGCCTTAATGTACGAACAGAAACCAATTCCAGAAGGAATAAATACCTCCGAACGGATAATGAAATTAATATAATGATCTGAATGACAATCGTTTGCTAGATCATCAATTGTGACCTTCTCCTAGCAAGTAGGTAACCCTTAGTAGCCCATAGGATAGTTAACAGTTTCGCTCGGTGGGTGGGCGGGGGGGGGGATGATACCCTCTTTAGCAGGTAACAGATAGGAAGAGTGATGTGTGTATGTGTGAAGAGAGGAGGGAAGAAGACAGCGCTTATGTCTATGCCAAGACACGACGCAACGCCTGAGTGGCTGCTGCCCCCTGCGAACGCCTAACTACATACTTAGTGTCTGATCGTGGGAAATCACCCCCAAACGTGGAAATCCCCCTCCTCATCCACTAAGCTAATGAGAGCTCCTGTTATGTGTGCCGTGCCCCTCTGCCCCCAAATCACCGGAACATACCCTTAAAGTTTTTATTTGTAACTTTTTTTTAAAATACTGATTCCAATTAAAATTCTTCGAATCAATTCGAATATTACATTTAATTCACTAAAATAATTCATTTGATTTCATAATTAAACTTTGTAGATTCAATCTTTATCAAGCCATACTTTTCTGCCCATCTTTTAATGCTTTCCATTGATGTCCTCGGGTCAAGCGCCATTTCGGTCTCTTTATTTTAGGGTGTTTAATCGCCTTTTTAAGACACCCGTCAATGGACAATAAGGAAATATTAGATTCCTCAGAACCACCATTACTGTCCACCTCTCTTCCCTTTCTCGCATTTATTGTCCACCTCTCTTCCCTTTCTCGCATTTATTGTCCACCTCTCTTCCCTTTATCGCATTTATTGTCCATCTCTCTTCCCTTTATCGCATTTATTGTCCACCTTTCCTCCCTTTATCGCATTTATTGTCCACCTCTCTTCCCTTTCTCGCATTTATTGTCCATCTCTCTTCCCTTTCTCGCATTTATTGTCCACGGCTCTTCCCTTTCTCGCATTTATTGTCCACATCTCTTCCCTTTCTCGCATTTATTGTCCACCTTTCTTCCCTTTCTCGCATTTATTGTCCACCTTTCTTCCCTTTCTCGCATTTATTGTCCACATCTCTTTCCTTTCTCGCGTTTATTGTCCACCTCTCTTTCCTTTCTCGCATTTATTGTCCACCTCTCTTCCCTTTATCGCATTTATTGTCCATCTCTCTTCCCTTTATCGCATTTATTGTCCACCTCTCTTCCCTTTCTCGCATTTATTGTCCACCTTTCTTCCCTTTCTCGCATTTATTGTCCACATCTCTTCCCTTTCTCGCATTTATTGTCCACCTCTCTTCCCTTTATCGCATTTATTGTCCATCTCTCTTCCCTTTATCGCATTTATTGTCCACCTTTCCTCCCTTTATCGCATTTATTGTCCACCTCTCTTCCCTTTCTCGCATTTATTGTCCATCTCTCTTCCCTTTCTCGCATTTATTGTCCACGGCTCTTCCCTTTCTCGCATTTATTGTCCACATCTCTTCCCTTTCTCGCATTTATTGTCCACCTTTCTTCCCTTTCTCGCATTTATTGTCCACCTTTCTTCCCTTTCTCGCATTTATTGTCCACATCTTTTTCCTTTCTCGCGTTTATTGTCCACCTCTCTTTCCTTTCTCGCATTTATTGTCCACCTCTCTTCCCTTTATCGCATTTATTGTCCATCTCTCTTCCCTTTATCGCATTTATTGTCCACCTCTCTTCCCTTTCTCGCATTTATTGTCCACCTTTCTTCCCTTTCTCGCATTTATTGTCCACATCTCTTCCCTTTCTCGCATTTATTGTCCACCTCTCTTCCCTTTATCGCATTTATTGTCCATCTCTCTTCCCTTTATCGCATTTATTGTCCACCTTTCCTCCCTTTATCGCATTTATTGTCCACCTCTCTTCCCTTTCTCGCATTTATTGTCCATCTCTCTTCCCTTTCTCGCATTTATTGTCCACGGCTCTTCCCTTTCTCGCATTTATTGTCCACATCTCTTCCCTTTCTCGCATTTATTGTCCACCTTTCTTCCCTTTCTCGCATTTATTGTCCACCTTTCTTCCCTTTCTCGCATTTATTGTCCACATCTCTTTCCTTTCTCGCGTTTATTGTCCACCTCTCTTTCCTTTCTCGCATTTATTGTCCACCTCTCTTCCCTTTATCGCATTTATTGTCCATCTCTCTTCCCTTTATCGCATTTATTGTCCACCTCTCTTCCCTTTCTCGCATTTATTGTCCACCTTTCTTCCCTTTCTCGCATTTATTGTCCACATCTCTTCCCTTTCTCGCATTTATTGTCCAAATCTCTTCCCTTTCTCGCATTTATTGTCCACATCTCTTCCCTTTCTCGCATTTATTGTCCACCTCTCTTCCCTTTATCGCATTTATTGTCCACCTCTCTTCCCTTTCTCACATTTATTGTCCATCTCTCTTCCCTTTCTCGCATTTATTGTCCACATCTCTTCCCTTTCTCGCATTTATTGTCCACCTTTCTTCCCTTTCTCGCATTTATTGTCCACCTTTCTTCCCTTTCTCGCATTTATTGTCCACCTCTCTTCCCTTTCTCGCATTTATTGTCCACCTTTCTTCCCTTTCTCGCATTTATTGTCCACATCTCTTCCCTTTCTTGCATTTATTGTCCACTTCTCTTCCCTTTCTCGCCTTTATTGTCCACTTCTTTACTCTTTCTCCCATTAATTGTCCACTACTCTTCTCTTTCTACCATTAATTATTTACTACTCTTCTCTTCCCTCAAACTTATTGTCCACTTCTCGATTCGTCCTTCATGTTTATTATCCACCTCTCTTCTCTTTCCTTCCATGTGTTTTCCTCTTCTCTTCTCTTCCATTGTATTTATTTCGTCAGTGGTGATCTTCTACAACTGTGTGGCGTTTTTATCTATTTTTTTATGTGTTATGTATGAGTTTTTATGTTTCTTAAGTGCTGATCTTGTACAACTGTATGAGGATTTATGTGTTTTTATGTGTTATGTATGTGTTTTTATGCTTCATAAATGCTGATCTTGTACAACTGTATGGCGTTTCTATTTATTTTTTCATGTGTTTTTTGTTTCCTAACTGCTGATCTGGTACAACTGTGTGGGTTTTTTTGTATGTGTTTTTATATTTCCTAAGTGCTGATCTTGTACAAATGTGTGAGGATTTATGTATGTGTTATGTGTTTTTTATGTTTCCTAAGTGCTGTTCTTGTACAACAGTGTGAGGATTTATGTATGTTTTTTTGTGTTATGTATGTGTTTTTTGTTTCCTAAGGGCTGATCTTGTACAACTGTGTGGCATATTTGAATATACATGATAAAAATTCCTTGTTTCGTCATTTAACTTGTTTGCCTTTTTTGTCTGCTTTGCCTTGACCGGCACGAGACGGAGTACACCAGGTCCCCTTAACGAGGTCAAACTCGTACTCTTAACCGCCTGGGCTCATTGTTTGCAGTTTTACCTGTTTTAAATTTTGCCTTTCTTGCCCCAGCTTTTAGTGGTGGTAAAATGGTATGGTACTCTTTCAGCCTGACTCTTCCCCACCACTATATTTTTTTCTTCCTTCTATATTCTTGTATGTTCACTTCATTTCTTCCCTCCCTTCTGAAAGTTACGCCAATTTTCCTTTTTATTCTTATAAATTGTCATCATTTTTATTATTATTATCTTAATCTTGCCCAAATTTGGGGAAGCGGCTCTTGAAGGGGCTCCACTGTAGCCCCCCAAATTTATTTTATTAATGAAAACATAAAATTTTCGAATACACACTTTCCGTAATTATCTGCTTTATCTATTCCCTTCCAACTGTATCATTAATGATAGACCAGAATATTTGTATTACGGGAATATTTCTGGAACCATTATTGTTGCAGGGGTTGGAGATATAAGAAATCCTGACCCACTTTTGGGATCTATGAGAAAAGTTAGTTCGTTCGTTAACAATATTACGCAAAAAATACTTGGCCGATTTTCACGAAATTTGACAAAAACATTTTCTTGCGTTGATATTTGTGTTTGTCTGCGTTTTTTTTTCCTATTTCTTTTCATTGTGTATTTTGTTTTTTTTTCGATGTGGGCCCCATGGTCAATTGGCTAACTAACAATATTCAAGGATAATAAAAACGCTTAAGGACAAGTATTCCGCAGCATCGGGACTGTTGAAAATAGTATTTGTCGTGCCTGGCACTACTTGTAAATGTATGATATATTGTTATGGGATGCCAACATTCTTCACTTCGGGGAGAGCCCACTAGACATTGCTACGGTTCTGTGTCCACTGGATATTGAGCCAGCCGGGGCGGGGCTCATTTAGGGAATGGAATTAATATGTACGACCTACTAATAGATGTTTATTAACATTAATGAGCAAATAGAACAATTTAGATGGTAGAGAATTAAAGCGACAGAAGCTATTCAAAAGTTTTTATAAGAGTCGGAGAATTTCATATTTACAAAATTATGTACAGACGATAGAGTAAAATTAGTTAAAGGTACAATATACAAAAAAATGCTTCGAATCGTTTGGTTATATCCCCATTTAGCTAGAAAATAGATAAATTAAGAGAGAATAAAATGAGAATTAAAATAAAGAAATGTAGACCAAAGTTGATGGATGGAATAAACGACGCAAGTGTAGGATTTTTTGACCCTAAAATATTTTTAGAGTACCAGAAAAAGAAATGTGAATAAAACAATATTGAAAACAAACAATAAAAGAAGTGTGTTCCCTTAGAATTTATATACCTTTTGTCGTATAAATTTACCCAGAACCAATTATGTTTTTTTTGTCTGACAGTAATAGACCTTTTGTCACGTTTAGAAGGCCTCTCCATAAAGAACCTTTAGAAAATTAATTTATAAAAATTTTACCTTTTCATTCCACTGAGCTTTTGAGCTAATTAGCATTCGAGTGACTTTAATATTTGTCTTTAGCGACAGTTGGAAGAGAAATAATTTAAATATTTAATATTCTAAGAATATATTTTACAAATACATTTAAAATCTATTTTTAGAAACTGTATGAAAATTAAACCTTTTCTTAACCACTGTTAGACAAGTAAGTGAAACTTTAAAGTGAATAGAGTGAATTATATTTTTTTTTCTATACCGCCCAACTAGCAACTGCTTACAAGGACAAAAGTGAATTACGCGACAGTGATTTGAAAAGAATAAATACTATCTAGGTTCCAAAGAGCTTCGTAAGTTATTTTAACTAACGTGGATAATGTAACACAGTTCAGATCATAGAATTTAATTTACAAAATAGTTTCCATCCGTTCTAAAAGCCACCCCCTCCCCCACCACCCTATAAAAGTTTATCTAGGCCTCTTGAATAATACTCTTTAAACTTTGAAGCAAACAAAAAAATTTTGTTGATGGCCTCTTGATCAAAGAATCTCACATTGCGAATCAGATTATCTAAAGCAAAAAAAGCTGGGAATTCGAAAGAAACATTTCAAGTGATTATGGTAGATGAGGAGTTGGTAAAAAAGTGCGATTTGTGGTTCGTTGACTGCATAGCAGAAACACAAATCATTTGCGGTTGAAAAGCGTTGGAAGTTTTCAAATATTTTTACCTTGAACTTTTCGCGAGAGTGTAGCGTATACTTTAACTTTAGTTTTGCCTTCAGACAACTAAATTCGCAATGGAAGATTCTTTGATATGGAAAATGGCGCATTCGAAGATTCTTCAAAAGGTTTTGTTTTTTTGCCTTAAAGCCTACCGATTGTTATTCAAGAGACATAGATAACCTTTTATTCGCGAGGAGGGGGGTGGGGAGGGATTTTTGAAGCAAATAGAAACTATTTTGTAGAATATTTTCTATTGTTTGAACCGTTTTCAGTTATTTACTGTACGTAGGTTAAAATAAACGAACGAACTAACTTGTACAACTGATACAAGTACAAAATGGTGTCTACAAAGAGAAAAAAGTAATGTAAATGATGTGGAAATCAGAACTGTTGCTAAAACCAAATTTTAATTTCTCTGTCCATACAAAACTCACTTCAAAACCTTAAAGAAGTCTCAAATATATTTGAGCCCAAAAACCAAAATAAACATGAAAACTGAAGAACTTTTGAAAATGGTTTTGCATTTGCAAAAAAAGGCGCACGATAAATTAACATCGAAATTAATAATAATACGTCTTTATTATTATTAATAAACATTTGAAAACATGTTTAAATTTAATCCAAAGGATTCAAAATGCTTCATCCTGACTAGTTACTAGAGCTAGTTTAGGACAAACAAGAACATTTTCTGATTATATTTAAAGGGTTGGTTTTAACATTCTAATAGTCATGAAAGTCTGTTCTTGTTGTTGTAGTTCCTCAAGATATCTGGCTGAGCAGACTCTGAAACTCTGACGAAGGATACATCGTGCACCGGGTTTTCCAAAACAACCCTCAGGAAGTGAATATTGTGCTGTTGGCGTCTGCGGTTGTGTGTAGTGCAGTATTCCATAGTGTTTAATTGTGTAATGTGTACTGTAGTGTTTCATCCTGGGCATATAACCTCGATAGTCACATCCAACATTCCTGAGAGCTTAGGGCACCGTCCATGCAGCAGATGAATGATTTAATATGTTCAAGATTGTGTTGTAAAAATATTATTCATCGAGATTTAAAGTGGTTTCAAGTAAATATTTCTTAAAATAATAGATAATGTTGCAAATATTTCATTGCGCGATTTTTAGTTGGGTTTCGAAAGATTTCTCTCCTCAAATCTATAGATCTCAGCACCGCTTTCGGGAAAAATTTTACAAATTCTGTTTCGTAAACTTACATTTATACCAAACATTTCTGGTTCTTTTGCCCCTATCAAGGGACCATCGAGTGCAGGTTTATATCATTGTTCTATATTTCTATCAGCACTGAGGGTTTTTTCTCAAGTTGGTTTTCCCTGAATGTTTCGTCTCTTTCACCACTACCACAATTTCTTTCCAATTTTAAGTGATTGAAATAATTTATGATTGATTAAATCAATGAAATTCGCCTTTCATTCTCTTATCTGGAGGCGGCTCTGGGCGCAAATCAGCGCTCATTTGCCAACCGGTCGATGAGAGAACTCAGCCCAGGAAATCATTATTGACCCATTTCCATTATAAATTGAAATAGAAATTTTAAAATCGGAAATGAGAGAAAAAAAGGGGACAAGGGAAGTGAAAGGGTAGGAAACAGTTCCTGGGGATAATATGTTGGCACGTATTAAGTGCACACCTTCATGATCCATTCTTTTTTCAATTGCCCGGAAGTACTCGTTAAATGCATATAAATCATTAAGTGGATTAAATTATTTATATATAAATTGAAATTTCGTGTTATTAATTCAAATGAATAGTATAATATCTAGATTTCTATATATACAGTATATATTTAACTACACTTCCTAGATTAAAATAATTTCATTAAGCAACAATTATATATAATATTTGTTTCCTATTTACAAGAGTAATGTGTATGTATGTATAAATTTTATGTACAACTGGTTTATGTCTATAATAAAGACAACAAAATTTGCAAATAAAAAGGTGTTATATATATATATATATATATATATATATATATATATATATATATATATATATATATATATATTGTGAAAAATAAAGAAGACACAAAACTTCTGATTCATATAAAGTTTATCGTATTTGGGGCTAAAAAGAAAGATTCTTCGGTCATTTCTGGCTTTTTTTTATATTCAAATCATCTTAGTTTTCTAAACCACAGCTAAATCGAGATTTAAGTTGTATTTTAATTTGAAATTTTGGATCATTTTTTTTTTCATTCTAAAATCGTTAACACTTTGACAGCGATAGGTCTCAAAAAGGTAAAAAAAAAAAAAAAACTATCCTTGGTTGCGAGTCACTCCTAATATTTTAACTAACACTTAGGAGAGAATTCTCATTGAATAATAGAAGTAAATTATTTGACACTATCGGTGTAGCATATATGGTCCACTTCGTTGTCAAAGTGGTACATAACGGACCTACTTTATAACTAATACAAATGAGTGATCTTTTAAAGAAACCAATTCGAAATCAACTGATGACCCATATTAAAGAGTAGACTAAGGATGAACAGCAGATGTGATAGAGTAATGAAGCAAAGTGAAAAAGGTATTGATCTAACAAAACACATCAACAAGAATGCGTTTGAAGAATTATCCCATACTTCAACTATGCAATTAACATACACATAACGACTCCTGCTTATATACATACGTCCATGGTTTGTCACATTCATTTGTAGAAAATATTAACCAATATTTTAAGAGGTCCATTCAAAATAACAACCTTAAAAAGACTTCGATTGAAGGATTTCATTTTTTATTTTAGTCGTGACAAGGAAGAGTAGGTATTTAATAGAGTTCAAGAACTAGTTTGTGTAGTGGAACCATTATCTCAACAATTTCTTCTGATGTTGTAAGTTGTTTCTTTCTAATTTTTCACTGTAAAAGCTGTAAGGTATTTTCTTTCATATCGTATTATAATGTTTACTTTATTATGTTCGATTTTTTTTTAATTCAATTAGCCTGACCTCCGTTATGATTTTAATATTTTGAAAGTTAGTGATAAACATAATTACGAAAATATTAAGGCTTTGTGTTTTCCTTATTTTTGTGGACTATTCTTGTACCAAAGATCGACCTTATATATATATATATATATATATATATATATATATATATATATATATATGCAAAAGAAATATTTCAATCATAAAAAATAAAATGAAATTTAACAAGAGAAAATGCATTTAATTCAAAAGTGACTATTTATTATTTAAATTACATAAAGTAAAAATAAGAATTATAATCCCCTTTCGAACACGGCTACATTGCGAAAATAAATGATGCACGATTAGGTAACTTTCTCGCCGTGATGTTGCGACGTTTCAGTTATATAAATTTTAGATATCTTTTCATGTTCTTAAGTGCATAAATTATTGCTTAAAATTTCATTATTACAGTGAACGAAGCACTAATTTGTTTCGAGACAATCATGTCTTATTTCACTGTGTGTAAGGTGGAGGAAGGGCGCCTATTCTGTATTCAAGCACAATAAGACAATCCATTAATGAAGAAATAGGATTTTATTTTCGGGATTGGCTTAGATCAGTCTCGGTCTTTTGCTCGTATATAGAAAATACGTATTAAAATATCGAATCATTTAGTTTAATATTGTACTTAATATTACTATTTTTATTATTGTGGAGGTTCATTCATGGCATGGTTTGTAGTAACGTGGTAATACTTGTATAAATTTAGTTTATCACAATAACGCTCCACTCAATTGTAAGATTTAATACAGCGCTAAATCGCAACCGTACAATTGCTACGGAATAATCACTACGTAATTTCATCCCGGCGACAGTTAATAGTGTCGACTTTTTCCAGGGGGCAGGGAACGTATCTGTGTAAGAGTTTCTCCCGTGAGGAGGACAGTGAAGATGTATGTGTAGATGCGTGTGTTTGTGCGGCGTGCGTAGGGGGATAGCACGGAATTTCGAAGAAAAAGAAAGGATTATTCGGTCCTCGGACTCTGGCAAAGATCCTTTCTGATCCGGTGTGCGAAAAGCGCCTGTAAATTAAAAGTTCTCTCTGGCC
Source organism: Ceratothoa steindachneri (assembly GCA_963969495.1). Lineage (NCBI taxonomy): Eukaryota > Metazoa > Arthropoda > Malacostraca > Isopoda > Cymothoidae > Ceratothoa > Ceratothoa steindachneri. The sequence goes on along the minus strand of OZ018321.1, from coordinate 192,804,352 downwards.
ATCTGAGGTTCCCCCCAGGCCCTTGTCCCTGAGGGTCACAAGGCCTGATAGTCCTGCAGGAGGTCATGGGGCGAGGTCATTCCCGCTGCAGCGGCGGCAGCTACGGAGGACGTGTCCAGGCCTCCTGCGGACGAAGGAATGGCGTGCCTGGAGGCCGCCATGGCTGCAGCCAGGCTCAGTTGCGTCTGGTAGGCCACCATGGCAGATGTGCTGACGGAGGGGAGGCCGTTGGGTGTGGCCCCCACTTTACTCAACTCGCTGTACAGATCCGTCGAATGCTGGCTGGGGTCCTGCGGGGTAGGAGAATGAGGTGAATATAATTGATCGATCAGAGGATGGAGGTTATGGGAGATAATAAAGTAACCGCTGTAAGGAGCGTCTACTATAAAAGGGAAGAGCGACAATTAAAGGAGAAAACCAGTCAATGAAGAGAAGCAAATGAAGGAGAATAGCAGTCAATAGAGAGAGACAAATGAAGGAGAATAGCAGTCAATAAAGAGAAACAAATAAAGGAGAATAACAGTCAATAAAGTTGGATTTATAAAGAGATAAGCAGTCTATAATAGGACAAAATCTAAATTATTTGATCTTTTCAAAATGCTTGAGTAAAGATGCAAATATCTCCTTTTTTTATGGCAATCGAATGTTCGTTCAGCTTGTGACTGGATAGCTAATCTTAAGGTTTCACCAGCTCTTAATCGGAATTCACTATAAATAATTAATGTTTGGCAAAAGGCATCTGCACACAAGTCCTGAAGAAAAATTATATTTTAAGATCAGAAAAATTCCGAGGGAAGAATAATCTTAATGATAGCCAAAGCGAGTGGGAGGCCGGCAACCAAAATTAATAAGGAAAACATTGCTGCAGTCAGGCCTCTACTAGAAAATTACTTTCGACTTACACCTGGAACTTTTATCAAAGGCATCGTTTTATTCATTCTATACTTTTGAATTAATTAGTGCTCGGGTGTTGATTGCGTTGAGCCAAGGACATTTTGAACAACGGGAAATGAAGACTATTTTAAGGAGTAAATAGTGACTAGAGACGATCCAATCATTCTTAAATATACTCCTAAGAGCAAAGTTAATAAAGGAATTTATTTTCTAAAGGATCAAGAAGACACGTTAAGTTCAAAGAAGAGTAGTCGAGTAACGAAGCAATGGAGCTTGACCTAGGATTTGATGCCAAATCATACGTCATCTATCCTATATTCCTACTTCAGGACTGTCATTTTTTCTACTACTTAGAATGAAAAAAACCCCGCCTAAAACAATTATTTTAACTCAGAATTACAGGCGAACGCGCAGCATCGGGAAGTTGCTATGGCTGGACATTTTTTATTGATATGAATAAAATTACAATTACAAACAGAGCATTTCTAATGATATTATTTGTTTTATTTTGGTTGCCTGTAACCAACAGTTTTTTTTATTTAATGATACCAATTACAATCGCTTCAGCCCCGATCTACATCTACCATTAATGCATTTAACTCAGAATCAAAATAAAAAGATTCATCAATATTTCTAAGCCATTAAAGACATATTTCTCTTGGAATAACGCAAATAAAGACATTTAAAATCAATAATGTTCGAATGTAGTAAAGATGCTGAGGATTAAATAACTTCAATAATAGCGTTCTGATTTCCACTTTAATAATCATGCGATAGCCATCAAACATCCATGTTCACTACACCAAAGATATCGCTACGGACAAGTTCTCTTTTTATCCTCGAGATAATATTGTCATATCGTTCAGATATCCCTCGATAAAGTGAGATACCCTAAAATACCCTTCAGTGCCCCTCGGATACTCTCAAGGTGCGCCTTTGATATGTCTAAAACACCCCGGGTTAATCACGCTTATCGCTTGGCTTCCAACGGGCTGCCTTACACATTTTACGCACACAAATGCCTATACACATGCACACACACATTTATATCTTTAAAATAAAGCTGTAACAAGCGTGAATAATAATTGCAACTGGCGGTAAAGCCAAGAAAAATAATGTCGAGAAGCTCGTAATATTTTATTCAACTTGTGCCAAGTGGAAACAAAATTTGAAGCTACATACATGCAGACACATGGGTACACGCACACATTCATGCATATAAAATCCATACATGAATGCGGTTGAGAAATAAAATAAAGGTTCCGTTCATGTATCTGATCGAACCATCACAATTTTAGTCTAAAAGGTTGGAAATTTCAAATATCGCTAAATTTAACCTTTCGCAATGAGTAATAAATTCAACGAAAACTTATCGCCGAGAATTACGCAAAGAAACGTTGTATGTGACCATATCGAGGGTAAAGGCAATCCAAAACGGCGCATCGGGGCACCACACCCAAACAACCTGCCGTGATCACAGACAAACGCACACACCCTACTTCCATTTATCCACAAATGTAACCAAGAAGAACGAGAACCATAGACTAGAAGAACAGGCCCTCAAGTGCAATCCAGTTTAGCCCCAGGGACTATGAATGAAGGGCAGGCTGAAGTGCCCTGGTACGAGGATATACTAGAGTGTATACAAAGATTTGTCCAATAAATAACACTAATTCATGAAACCCAACCATTAATCTTAAGTGATAGAAACTCCTTTGTGCAGTGCCTAGCTTCCACGTAGCTTTATATTAAATAAACTGAATTTCCGTAGCTGATGAACTCTAAACGTACATTTTAATTTAATAAATAATTTAAAAAGTGTAAACTCATTACTTCCAACATACAATTCTGTCTACTTTTATTCGAATAATATATTGAACCGTCAAGAATTTAATGTCGTTATTTAAAATAAAAGTTAAATTATTTTTAATATAAAAAGCAGATTTTTTTGTAAAGTAGTTTCCATAATTATTAATGAAAATGTCCTTCGATCGTTTAACTAACCAGTGGATACAATTGTCAAAGAATTCATTCAGTTTTTGCTAAAATATATTTTTGCTTTCTTTTTCAAATCTTCCATATCGAAGTAAACTTTGCTACTAATGTTTGCTTTCATTATCGTCATCACAAATTTTCGAAATCATGTTTATGCCTGATCGATCATAATGGCGTCCGAGTTCTCAAGATTCATTTTGGAAAGGCAAAGTATCATAACTTGTCTCAAGGAAGAAATGTCATATGAAAAAATATCCGAGAAATTAAAAAGCCGGTCAATAAAGAAGGGAATGCTATTATAAATTATTAACATACAGATATACTACAGGATAGACAACAGAAAGGACTACCAAGAAAGAAAGTTACAAGATAAGTTCATCAGAGTGATATTTCTCTGAAATACTCCTTCAGAAATAGCTCAGCAATTAAACAGCACCGACAGAGCAAACTTCTTCGCCATAATGATGAAGGTAGGCTTAGAAATGCTAGGACTTTCGGTTGAGTGGCAGAATAGAGCAAAGTGGGTAGCTTTGGCCTAAAAAACATCAAAACTAGGCGATCGATTAGTTTAAAAGATTTCCTTGGACTAATTAGTTCAAGCTTTTGTAAGGGGTAGAGGTGGTAAACGAATGGTTCCTCAATGTATATGCCTAAAGTGAAGCATGTCGGAAGAACTGTGATAGTTTGAAGCTCCTTTTCTACTGATTATGTGCAAGATCCTTATAAAATATCAAATAAATTAAACCATCAAGGTTATCATTCAATTTTGCAGCCACATGCTATCTCATCTGGAACCAGCTTTATCGGTCAAAACTTTACTTTGAAGCGTTAAAATTATGTTAAACAGACGTCCAGATTGTAGTGTAGTTAATTTGAAGAAAAAAGATAGCTTAGCATCAAAGCTTGGCTACCATACTCTCTTGCTTGCAATCCTATCTATCTATTGTGGAATTATTTGGACAGAGAAATGGGAAGCAACAAATAAATGTATATATTCTAGAGGGCTGTTTGCTTAAATGTTAGAATGAAATTCCATTAGAATTTTCATTTCTTTGGTAAATAGGATGTCAAGAATATGTTCTACATTTATTAAAGCGGATATTTTGATAACACAAAAATTAAATGTTATTGTTCTCTACATCTGTATTTTTTGTTATGTTATCCACGTTTACATTAAAGTCGATCTATAATCATTTTATTGCTTCATTTACTTTCCTTTCCTTGTGTTAATTTGTTTTATTTGAAATATTTTGGAAGTGCCAGGATTTTAGGTTTTTAGTGCAGATTTGCAGTAACTGTTTGATTATTGAGAGGCTCATTATAAATAAGTCCTTTCACATTCTGACGTTAGAGACCACATCAAGGAAAGTGAATGTGTTTGTATTTACGATCAAGCAATTGCTTTTTGCGCTTAATATTGCAGTAAGGAACCCACTTTTCTTCCTTTGTACCAATTCTGTCCAGGAATGGGTCAAATTGTAGCTTAAATAAGCATATCACTAGAGTTATCTTTAAAATGCTTGCAGAAAATTTGGACATATTTAAACAACTCTAAGATTTTTTTCTCTTAAGAAGACATTATTTGGGATGGGGGGGAAAATCCAAGATATTTATCTTGATAATTAGTACAAGAAACTAAATCTAAAAATCTAAGTGCAGAACTACATACGCTTATCTATATTTGCCAAAAAAATTAAGCAATTTATTCTAATTTTACCTCTACGACTACTACTGTACTCCAGTTCTTTCACGTGGCTCTAACCTCTAACTGGTCCATCGAAGCCACTACCTCTCACGTAAGACATTCTCAACTAAGATAAGATTGTTTTAATCGTATTGTGTTTGGAGATTTTACTTCGTTCAAAACCCAATTTATGCTTGTAAAAGATCAAAAAGATTTCCCCCCGCCCTTCGAACTACTCCTATTTCCTTAGAGCAAACCAATCTTGTGGGTAGTTGAAAATTCAGCTTCGTCGGGAATGAAGTAATATATTTCTATAAAGCTTCGGTTTGATTTCGAGTGACAGTGATTATGTCAACCTTTTACCCGACACCTTTGGAGATTAACGATAGAAGGAAAAGACAAAGTATACCCAGTAGACAATGGAAACCATACAATTACTAGCAGTTCGAAATTTAGATTAATCTTCACTCTTTGGACTATTCAAGGATGCGACAAGACAACAGGGATCCTACAACTAATAATTTAAGAACGACGAAAGCGAAAAGTTATTGAGTAAATATGATCCTGAAGATTGCCGAAATCCAAAGGAATTAATTGGTGGGTTTTCCTTCGAAGTACATCGTACTAATCTAGGCGAGGAGATATCAGTGTATAAATTGCCCTTTCAAATCTAGCAGAATGGAATCCAGTGTGTGTTGGAAGGAAGAAAAAGGATGCACAATGACAAGGATGGAAAATCACAGAAAGTAAATAAGGAACTGTCTAATATTTTAGGACGGAAGATAAAGCAGTTAATTGGTGACTGCCAAGTGGCGGATATATAATCCTCCAGATGTCAGCTGCAGAAATACTAAAGTAAACATCCGATTCTATCAGAAACTATAACATCTACTTATGATGCAAAACATCCAATAAGCAAAAAAAGGAAAGTGGATTCAGGGTGCTTTCGTTTTTGTAAATAAAGAAGAAAGCACTCGGAATCTGCTTTGTTTATTTTGCCTTGCACATACCTGTGATATATGGGTAGAATGAGCGACTGACGGAACAGGTGAGTCGAGCCCCGAGAGACTCGGTTTCACTTCATCCAGGGACTCCGAGCCGCTGTCCAGGTGGGTATTGGGTATCCCAGAAGAGCTGCTTCCACTCGACGTCTTCGGGTCTCTGGAAAAAAATAATAATAACAATAAAAAATAATGAAAATTTCGTTCTTAAATCAAGACCCCATTCGTTTTTATCCCCGCGTCTCTCCATTCATACCCCCATAGTCGTCCCCACATTAGTATCTCAAGCTCTTCTCTGTTCGTAACTAGGGATCATCTTTGTTCATACATCGAGGAAACCTTAGTTCGTATCTAACACCCCGTACTTTTACTTGTTTACCAATAGGACACGTGCTCTGCAGAGTGGCGTACTTCAGGAATCATTTTTTCTCTCTCATTTTCACTTCTCCCAACTTTACCACTCGGAATCATCGGAAACTTTCCTGTAAACGCCCAATTTGTTTTCTTATTTTCCTCCAAGGCAATTTTAAATATTGAGTTATTGCTCTGATTATTCTCATTATTATTTATCTCGGACAAAAGATTTGGCGGAGGTATGTACATATAATCATTCGTGTATGTTTCCTTGTGTAGTTTTCTCCTTTTTGAGGGGCGGGGGAGGAGTTGCTTGCGTCAAAAAGGAGTTGAGTAGGTTTAGGTGAGGATTCAAATCCGAATGACTTGGGTCATTGAATTGATCTCATGAATTTTGTGGATTTGGTGCGGATCCAGGTCCGGATCTGGATTAAGGTTCACCATTCAAAATCAAAGACGGATTTTGAAGAAACTTTGTAGAGATTTTAGGGTGGATCCAGATCAGGATGCAGAGCAGATCACTTATTCTTTATCTGATTGTAGATTTGGAGATGGATCCAGAAACGGATCCGGATTCTAGATTTCGTTTTGTTTGTTTGCAAGATATCTAAAAAAAGTTATTGAAGGATTTCAATGACATATGAGGGGAGAAGGGCGGGGCTTAGGTAAAAAAAAACTTTATTAAATTTTTCGGCGGATCCAGATTCCGTTGCGGATTTGGGATATTTTTTGACATTTGACCGAGGTATTTGAGCCACTCTATTAGTTAGTGTTTTCTAGTTTTACATCAAAGTTACTATTTTCCCCAAATAAATTCCCAGATTTTGGCAAAACTAACTCTAGAAAAACCGTATTTCGTCTTTCCTGTGGAAAAGTTTTCCATTGATATTCCCTTTTTGTAAAGTTTAAATCTTATTTTCAATATTATATTTTAAGTGACAGAAATATTTAATACTTTTAAAAAAAAGAAATTGGAAACCAATAAAGACGTCGCGGGAATAAGACGAGGACAAACGAGGGAATGAGGTAGCAGATAAGAATACCCACGGACATGCGAAGCAAGTGGGTTGACGAAGGCTGGTCGTGATCCCGAGTGGAGGTGGGGGAGAGGAGAAGGGGGATTTTCATAAGATTTGTATAAGGGTAGAGTAATGCTCCATCTTTTCTAATATATTTAACTTTATTTCCATCACAACAAAAGAAAATGATTTAATTGCGAATATATATATATATATATATATATATATATATATATATATATATATATATATATATATATATATATATATATATATATATATATATATATATTTCATGGTTTCCTAATGATCAAAATTGAAGATTTTTCGAAAGAAATTCATTTAGATAAAGAAGATTCATTTCACAATATTTCGGTCAAGTTACATCACCATTCTCAGGTGACAAATTGATATTTTTCATGTTAGTGTTTATTTAAAGTTACGTTGGTCTGAAATGATTTATGAAATTTATATTTTTTTAAGTTTCAAAATATTTTTAGGGTTTCATAAATCCATCGTTCTGCATAGTTAATAATTGGTCTTTGGTCTATTATACTTAATGCTTACAAGAACATCAATTCGTCTTTCTCATTGGGTTTAAATACAATTTTTTATTTTTTTTATTAGTGTTTCTGTTGTTGGGAAAATTCGGTGTTTTTCTTCAAAATTTAGTCTGATTATTCCATTATTGTCGTGCTATTCGCATCTGGTTTGCAGCTATTCGTACAAAACCAATTTAAGATGTTTCAATGGCTTTACATTATTTGTTAGGGCAGGGGAATTGGTGTTTTCGAAATAGCAGCATGCAATAATTTTCTTGTTATAACTAAATATTCTATTTTCTATTTTTGTAATAGATCTTGTGGTTAATTTTTCTGTTAATTTTTCCTTTTAACAACACCCAATGTGACTTAACTTCGCTCTATATGCGGTTAAAAAGGCAATGATAATGTTACACTCCAAGACCATTTATCCTACCTCAACTTTGTATTATTACACTTTACTTACTTTTGATGCCCTAGTAGTTTGGGGCATTCATATACATCTATGCCCAAGAAGCCTTGAGTTATCCATGGTAGTAGTAATGATGAGAGTTGGTTCTAGTAACGTTCTAGGGAAAATGTATTGTAACCTTAGTGGACAAATGGTGTACATCGAAATCAAATTTAATTGGGTAAATTAATATCATTCGCCGCATTCGATACTTAAAATCGACATTTATCAACACGAGGAATTAATAATTTTTTCAAAAGATCAAAGCCCCAAATTAATTTAGGATCATATCAACCCCTACCACTGAATAGCAGATAGAGATATCCCTAAAGAAGGCAACACACCATCGGTGTATGTGTGCGGAGCGGGTCTGTACTTGGTCCCCACTTCCGAGTTTTGAGGGTTTGCGCTTTTCCATTAGGGAGGGAGGGGTTGTTAAAAATAAGGAACGAAAGGTTTGGGCACAAATATTTGGAGTGAATCGAGTGTTTTCGACCATTTGCGACTCGGTAAACACTTCAAAATCTCGGTGTTTGAGACGGGAATCGAGGCTTGTTTGTCAACTTCGTTCTTTGACCGACTCAGATATGTAGAAGATGTTAAGCAAACCGCAGACGCGCTGTTTGGCAGGCAGAGGGTTGCCAATCTTTGGCTGGTTTTCGGATGAGCTTATAACTGGTTCCTACAATCCTTTGCGCTTCGCTCGATTTATTTTAACCCTCGAATTTAGAGCGCAATAGCAACGAAGCCGTAAAGAATGTAGTGAAGATGGTAAAAGTGAAAATGTGTGTAAAATAGGTATATAGCCGCAGATCTCCTTAGGTTTGAGTGATCAAGGTGTAGTTTAAGATGTAATTCTAAATGTTCTGAATTAAATTAAGTAATCCCGTGGGAGCTGTTAATAGTCTAGTTGCTGGTACTCAAAGGTGGTACTTATATTTACGCGAGAAAATAAAAAAGTATGTTTATTACTCTTCACCCCCCCCCCCCGGAAAAATTAAGGTCAGGTCGCCTTTGCCTCAAGTAATTGACATAAGAATTCTCAATTTCAATCAAATACCGCCAATAAAAAGACCCACGACACGTGCGCAATCACACACCTATGTAATGTGAATTGGTGATAAAACCTTCATTTATCTTCTCCTTCATTCATTAATGAATGACAACACTGATTTAAGGGGGAAGGGACGTCCTACGAGCTTTCGAACTCATCCTAGAATATTTTTTTTAAAAGTTTCTCTCTTATTTAGGTTTCCTTTCACCGCCTTTACATGGTACGAAATATGTAAGTCGAGGCATCAAAGGAGTCGGGAAAGTAGGAAAAGACAGCAAGAGATATTGAGCATAGGTAAAGGCGGCAAAGGAAAGAGGAGTGCGCATGATATCTGGTTAAGTGTGTTTCGAAGGGGATGGTGATGATCGTTGTTATGACGCTTTATGGCGTCATTTTGTAGGTAAGCTGTGAGTCGTATTGAAAGAGTGGTAGTCATTTGGCCGATGAACCACACATGCACTTTTTCTTACCCCTTACCGCGTTTAACTACGTACCATATACCTTACCGCCTTTACCCGAATATTCATACCATAAAACTTCCTGATTTTTGTTCGTTTACTATTTTGATATCGTTTTCTGATTACCAAGTTAGCGATGAGTCCCCTAAAATGAACTAGAGCGGGCGAAAGACTTCTCGAATAGAGTAAATGAATTTAAGCGCCTTTTGGCATCAGTTAGGAACAACCTGGCACAGGATTCTCGTAATTTGCCTTTAATAAATCATCTATCAACGTGACGTCACACACACATATATATATATATATATATATATATATATATATATATATATATATATATATATATATATATATATATATATATATATATATATATATTTACGTCCGTAGCAGCGTACATTGTCACGTTAATAGATTATAGAAAATAAATATATCTAATTTATTCCACGAAACGTATCCTCTCCGCGATACCATCACAAGCGCTTGACCATAAAGAGTAACCTTAAACCAAAAAGCTTCGATAAACAAATTGAATACAAGAAAGCCTCAAATCGAACTTATCAGCATTCCCAACCTCAATCTACATTCCTGGAATCTTCTCCTGAGATCCTGATAATCCTTCCTCGCCATCAGGAGACGTAAAGGACTCTTTTTCCCGTTAGTCTTTAAATACGAACATCTCTGGTGGTTACATCAATAAATTAGGCGGTGGTAATTTATGTGTGTCAGGATCCACCCGTTTGTGTATAAATGCCACGGATGTGCCTTTCTGTACGTGCACATGTAGGTGCACATGTCACGCTAGTTTTGTTATATTCCGTATACGTATGTATTTAACGGCAAGTAGATGCGTTCGTATCCCATACTTACGTTTCCTTGTAAAAACAGGAGCGTTTCTATCTTTGAATTACAAAATTTGTTTACGGTAGGATTTCAGGTCATAGATCCAAGATTACTTTGCCGTTTAGGTTTGATCCCGGAAGTTCGAGAACTACGGTCTGAAGAAAATCTTTAGAGGCTTCGAGCTATATCTTATGTAACAATCTTGGCCATTTTTTTCATTTTTTTATCTCCACTTCCGTTTTCGACAGAGGTACGTGTGTTCTTTCACAGTCCCGATTGAATTTCCCATCTCTGTCCAGCTCCAAGTTATCCTTTTCCTTCCATCGGTGCATTTCTGATATTGAACAAGTACCCAATTTTTCGCTTTCTCGTTCTCGAGCCTATTAATTTTGAATCTTAACTGACTCACTAAAACCCATGCATTCAATCTGCCAGCTTCTTTCTTTGTTTCACGTCTTGGTACGAAGGACACTGGCACTAATTGGCACTTAGTCTACAAATCTCAAATTTTTCACCCATCGATTTCGTTATAAATTGATCGCAAAGGTAATCTTTCCATCAACAATTTTCTATTTTATTCGGTTGTCTGTACCCCTAAACGACTCTCAGTATACAAGTACAAATAATTGCCTGGACGAGGGTACCAAAAAACAAGAGCAATTCACACTCAGGTGCCAACTCGATTATTTCAATATCTTCAAGTCAAAAACCGAAAAAAGGACTAACTGAAAATTAGGATTTTTTAAATTATTGAACGTTAGGATATTTGCCTAATTCCAACTTGCATACCATCACTCCCCCTCCCCCAAATTAAAAGGTGGAGAGAAACCCCCCAAAAGCAATTAATAGCAAACGAAAAAATAGTAAAACCTCTTCAAACTTTAACCTCAAAACCTGAAATGGAGAAGATGCATTTTCATTCCATATACAAATATCTACAAAAAGCACAATACTTAAGAGTTGTAACTCTTACCAGTATGGCATAAAAGTGGCAATAAGTGTAAGGACACATCTATTGATCGTTTTGTTTCATATCAAGGAAACTATACCTACTAGCAGCAGAGCGGCCATGCCTAACAACATTGGCGGAACAACAATGACCATCATACCTCATGACCATTACTCGAACATGAAGAAATTGTCCAGAGAGGAAAACTCAAATTTCTCCTCGTTCTCTATGTAAACCTGAGTGTGTATTCATGTAAGTGTGGACTATAGGTGCGTGTTCCAGCTCGGCGGGGTTATCTTCATTCCTTTGAGAGAACACAGACGGCGTCCTTTCAAAGGCCACCTCGGCATTCACGGTTTTCCCCACTCATCCTTTCCTTTCTCGAGCATTGATCGGGTGTTCTCCCGGTGTATGGGACAAGCTGGGCTAACCTTCCGGGGAAAATTATTCCCAGGTTTTTGAAAATTTGGGAACATTTGGGGGTATACGAGCAGATGACTTGTTTTGGTTTGTTACTTTCGAATTTCACTGACATACGATCTATACACACGGTCTTTCCCTTCACACACAAGCCGAGTGAAAAAGAAGAGGTTGGCACTTTACTCTTGACCGAGAGAGTTGCAAAAAAGTAAATAAGGACAAAAATAAGAAAGTTATAAAGAGAAAAAACATTAAAAAAGTGATACAAATGATTACAAACAAAAGAAATCACATTAACTTGAAATTGTAGTGAGGTAGTGAACATGTCTAAACTACATAACTTCTTGCATGCATATACAATACGATAAGTCATACAGAATCGTATATAGAGGTGTGTCAGATGAATAAAAGCAGGTATACATGCAATTATAAGCGATTTTTTATGGATAAAGAAATTTGGTTGATTCATATAACGCGATAACTAAAGTTTAATTATATTTTGCTTTCTGGAAAAAAATGGTACTTATCGGACAAAATTAGATATACATTCGTGTATATACCAAATAATAATAAATATATCCAACTCTATGTACAGAAAATATTACGTTCTTGAATAATGATCACGTTCACATGTAGATGAAAAAGAGATGTTAAATAACCCCAACTTGAATTCTTAATCACTAAAGGAGTTTTTTTTCCACATGAAATTGATTTAATCTTTCCTTATCTTTTCTCTTTAATATCGACGTCTGTTGATGAACGCAAATCTACGAATCTGCATTTCGTGGCAAATCGTTGAATTAATTAAATTTATGAGGTGCTAATTTGAAGTTAACTTTATTTTGTTAGTTATTGAGATTTTTTATTAATTTATCATCGACCAATTAAAAAGTTAAAAATAAGTAACGGTAGCTTTTTTTTTCTCTCTAACGCGAGTTTTTAAATATATGTATATATTTGCATTCGAAAGCAAATGGAATTATTTGAGGCGATCAAGAAGGAAATCAAAAACACTGGAAAAGGGAGGGAGGAGTAGATGGGAGAGATAGATAGGGGAGATAGCTAGATAGTAAAAAGAGAGCTAGGAGAGATGTGAGAAAGAGAAAGTGATACGAGAGAGAGAGAGAGAGAGCTAAGAGAGAGAGACATAGAGAGAGCTAGGAGAGAGTGTGTGTCTATGTTTTCATGGCCCAACACACAACTGAATCCTTCTCTCCCCCAAAGTGTTCCCCCCCCCCTCTCCTCCATCTTATTAAGTCTATCCAGGCTTTGTTTGCGGTGATTATTATTACAATCTTGAGACTATAATGCCAGCCGGAATGCGCTCAATTTGCAGGTTGTGTAAATGTATAAAAGATATGAATCCGAAGAGCCATCTGCGATCATTGGGGCCGGAAGGGCACCAACACTTCCATATGCTAGTTCAAGCATGGTTGTCTTCGATCTGAATGATACGCGTCGCCTTCCCATTTCCTATTACGAAACCCCAATAGAGAAACAGATTACCACTCCCTTGCTCATGGTAGTTAGTGGTAAGCTGCTTATAGAACGACGTCTTTTAGCCCTGATAGTATAGATTAACAAGGAGGGGGGGTGGCATATATTTAGACGATGAATACCCCTCCCAGAAGAAAAGGTGGTCAAGAATGGAGAAAAACAAACTGGTAATCCAACGATAACCATTTAACCGAGTACATGAGGTAAGCATATATAGAGGACACCCATGAATAGCAAAAATAGGCGTGATCTTGATTAACCCTGAGGTCTGGGGCAGTGAATATAACATAGTTCACTCAGGGGGGAATAACTGCATTGAGTGCGGAGAGCGCTGACGCGCGCCGACCTCCCCATTTGATAAATAAAAATATACCAATAAATAAAACGAAGACGAAGATATAAAAAGAGATCAAGACTGAAAAAGTGACCCAGCAAACGTCACCTTCCCCTTCTCTTTGGCTTCGGGAGAGGTGGAGTAATAATAAGCTACAACGCCCTGACGCTTGAGCCTCACATGTCAAAGTAGAGCTCAACACCCCCGCTCCCTTGCTGATGAGAGTACATCCTGCGGTTTATGTTCCCATATCCTCGGGGTTTGAATACCGATATATCGCAAGTGATATAAAACATTCGGCCCCATTCAATGCTCGAAGTTACCAAGACCTTGATGGGGGAGGCGATTTTCTCTCTTCTCTCCATCCTACTTCTATAGGGAATTCCATCAATAATCAACAAAGCAAGCCTTAATGCAGAGAAATTTGGAACTAGTTCAGTGTAGTTACTTCGGTTATATTTCATAAATTATTATTATTATTATTTTTATTAGCACCTAATCGAAAGATGTGTCGAAAACCAACAATGGCGCTTTTCTCCCCTTCTTGCCTCTTTGCCGCCAGAGTGAATTTGAAGAAGCAGAACTGACACACGATACATCTCCTCTGTTCCACCCTAACTCGTTGGCCTTGTGTTTTTATTCATGTGCACGTGCGAACAATCTACTTGTCTCAATATATACATATATTTACTAGTGCTATTCTGCGTGAATATTCATGTTACCGTACATGTGCATTTGCTTGAAAGCACGTGTGCGCCAGGCCACGTTACTTCGGTGCTTAGTGAGATGTTTCGAGTTGTGTTTCTCGGCTTGTTTATAGTGCTGTTGTCTACCTGTTGTTCTCGCGAGAAACTGGTCGGCAGTTATCCAGTAAATCGAGGCCTCGGATCAACCTCCATCAGGTGCCACGACCGGTTCAAATTTTGGCGCGGAATTTGCACGCGAATTGAGGGGCTTCTCGCGTGGGCATCCGAGAGGGGCAAAGTCGAAAGCATATTCATATTATAGGGAAAGCTAAATTGGCACTCATAAACGAGGTCATGACACACAAGGAAGAAAAGGGGGCAATGACAGGGGTAAGATTTTATTAAAAAGAGGTATAACGCCCTCGTTCGTTCCTATTTGGGTCTATCCAGGCGTCTGAAATGGGCGGTAAGAGCAGAGAGGGAGAAAAAAGACCGAAAGAATAGATTAAAAAACGGTCTTTAAAAACTCGGGGTTTAAGGAACTGCCGCAGCAAATATCAATTCTAAATGCTGGGGCTGGGAGGGTGCACTCATATGACATCAAAAGCCTAAAAATGGCACAAGATAGAGAGGGGGTATAAACTTCTGGATTTGCCCATCGCACCCTGGGAGCAAATAAATCAAGGGGAGAGAAAAAGAAACAAAATTTTTCATCGCGATAGAGGAAGACAATGACTGCAAGTCAGCCCATTCTCCCAGGGTAGCCCCTTTCCCCGTAGTCATAAGAGGGCTAAACCAAGAGTGGGATCGCTTCTAGTCTGATACCTAGTATCAGTCTCAATCTATCTTCTCCTCTCCTGGCGGAGGTAGAAGTCACCTTATCACTGGCGCTGAAAGAATGTAAGCTCGACCCAGGTATGTAAGAGTATGCAGGTAAGGCGATAGAAAGGGTGTGTGGATAGACAGCGGAGAGTAGACCAGTGGTGAAAAGAGAAAGAAGTGTGGTAGGGTGCAAAGTGATGCTAGAGCCTGGTGATCAGGCCTATCGCTTTAAAAATTTATGTTTTGTGTTCCGTTGTTGTTTATCATTTCATTTATATATATATATATATATATATATATATATATATATATATATATATATATATATATATATATATATATATATATAATATATGTACATTTTGTTATGCTGTGCGCGTTTACTGTTGTTTTGGTAATTCATTAATTATAACTTGCTATGTTTGTTTAGTGTCTTTGTTTTTTCGTAAATTTGTAGTTTGTGTATTTTGTTTCTTCTCGGTCGCTTGGGCAGTGAATAGAAGCGCGAAATTGACCTCGTCCCAAAATGTCAACAAAGGCGCCAAACTCCTTCGCATTCCGCCTTAACAGTTGGAACAAAGGTGAAGCCTCGGCCCCTCCCACCCTTCTTCCTCGAAACTCCTCGCTATAAACTGCAAGATCTCCCGAGTCTCGTCAGCGCATACACCCCGTCTCGAGTTGCTTCCTCACCCATTACAAAGTTACGTTCCGGTAACACTGTGAGTGTGTGTGTGCGTGTGTTGAGGGCGTGTTAAACTCACGCACATGGCAGAACTCCCGCAGAGACTTTACTGACTTCCTCTCACTCCTTCACCCAGCACTCTTGCTTAATCCATTCCCTTATTTTATTACATACACGAAGAACGATGAATGAGTATGATGTGCACGCCAGGCAGCAACCCAACTCTAACCAACGCACCCATACACACAAGCGCGAAAACGCACAAATAATAACATACACGTTAGCCAGCAGAGCACACACACACGCCCTCCTGCCGAGTATCAAGTTACCAGACAGCTAACATTCAACAGCGGTTTAGTCGGTGCCCGGGACAACGGACAGGCGGGAGCCAGAAACCAAATAAGCAGATAAACAAAGGCAGTAAATGAAAGAGAGAACACGGAGAGATCAGAGCCAATCTACACGACACGATCGCACACTTAGTAAATCGTAATGAGCATTGCAAGGGTGCTTATATGTGCGCGTGCACGAATGAGGAGTATACACAAAGATACAGATGACCATATAAAACGAAAGGCACACAAAGAGCTATAAGTGTGGCGATTTTACAAATTTTGGAGGCGTGCGCAGCTTCATCCTTTTACGAGGAGAGTCTCTTAGTATAAGATCCATCAAGGCGCCAGGCGGGGCTTTATTTGTAGTCGGCATACACAAGCAGGAGGGGAAATCTGGAAGAAGAGACACTGGAAGAGTCCGTTGGCCACCATTAATCATCACTAGAGCTCACCAATCGGCTTTCACAAACATATTCCCTATACGTTTTCCTTCCGCTCTTTTCTTAATTTTGCAAGTATTTAAAAAAAACCCAACTCTTTCCTATGCATTTTAGCGGCGAATATATATATATATATATATATATATATATATATATATATATATATATATATATATATATATATATATATATATCACAAAGTAGCACGAGGGAATTATGAAAATGAATCCATTAGACCACATTGAAAGAGAAAACGAAATCATTTTTTCCTTGCAGTAATATTTTTATTACCTTTTTTCGAAAAAATCCGTGCAGGGAAGCGATTCGAACCTGCGTATGCGTAGTGTACTAACGGCATACTTTTAACTGTGATTAAAGCGGTGCTCGCTGCCTCAGTGTGCCTGGTTCGAATCGCTTCCCTGCACGGATTTTTTAGAAAAAAGGTAATAAAAATATTACTGCAAGGAAAAAAATATTCCATTTTCTCTTTCAATGTGGTTTAATGGATTTATTTATATATATATATATATATATATATATATATATATATATATATATATATATAAAGAGAGAGAGAGAGAGAAAGAGAGAGAGCTTTCTAGAGGCAGGTTAGGAGTTTTCAAAGAGCTATGGAATAAAAAAGAAAGCTCTGACAATGTCTTAGGTAGGCCAGGATGTCTGTTTTCCATTTTACCCTTCAATAAACGTCATATACTCCATTGCTAATTTCGTTTTGTAAGGCACTTTTGAACACTTTTTGTGCCGGTGGCATTTTGGGAGGTCAAAATTGGTTTCTTCCATCACAATTCCACATAACAATTATCGAATATGCTGACAGACTTTAGTATATTCGACGCCTCTACTCCACCTTCAAAAAGAATGAGACAAAATCTAGATTGATCATCCTTCGTTAAATACCAAATGATCCCAACTCTAACAAGATCAACATACCTCAAACACCCTTACATCATATTACAAGAACTCAAAATCTTTCAAAAACTTGGTTGGTTGTTTGTTGAGGATTGTCATCGAGTAATAACAGACTAGATAGCCTCTAACACTAGCAGGCGGTGATAACAGAAAAGAAAAACGAGCCAGGCAAGCAAGGGTAAATACTTAAATAATACAAATTAGTATATAGTTAACAATAAAAAGACCAACACAGGTATTTAGAAAGAGGCTAGAGCAAAGAGGCGGCGAGGAAGAGAAAAAAAAAACCAGCTGGTGTTATCGACATATTCCCAAGCGAGATGAGAACAGCGTTAAAAACATGCGTCATTTTTCTTGTTTACGAAACTTTACCAAGATAATAAACAATGGAGGCGGTCGCTTGGGTACCCACGCCCAATGCTCGTCCATGCCCGTTCTTCTAAAAAGGTTGGCATAATGGGCATTGAAGGAACAATAAAAAGCACAATCATTAGGTAAAGAGGAATTACCATATTTACTTTTCTGGTCTATCATTTTAATTGAGTGATTGGTTTGCCTTTACCCTGAGACGGAGAAATATGTTCTTATGTTGTTTTCTTGTGTTGTATATAAGTTCTTATTCGTTCTTGTGTTCTTATGTGTTGTGTATAAGTTCCTATGTTTCCATGTGTTCGTATGTGTTATATAAAGTTCTTGTTTTCTGTGTCTTGTATATAATTACGTGTGTTGTTGTATGTTGTATATAAGTTGTCATGTTTTATATTGTTCTTATGTGATATATAAAATCCTATTTTCATGCGTTGTATAAAATTCTTCTTAGTGTCTATCTTTATAGGAGCCGCCGATAGATCAGGCGGAGTTTTTGGTTCGAGTGTGAGGGCCAAACCTTAGGCCATCTCCTTCCCTCATCCTCGTCAAGGTATTTTCCTTCGATGCCGAAAACGAGGACGTTCGCGAGACTTGTGCGGCTTCCTCTTATGGCTAGTAAACGAGGGGTGGAGAGGCATGGAGGTATATGAAGAAATAGCTGCACAAGTGTGAATGAATGTGTGCATATACCTGCAACTGACTGCATATAAGTGTGCAAATACGGATATGCATGTGCACACACGAGTGGGAATGTATGGTTGCGTGTGTGCTTGTGATACCCATGAAAGCACGTTTTCCCTTTCGTGGGTTCTCCCCTTGAAGATGTGATCTCATTAGAGTTGGGAAGGAAAACATTCCCTCTTTTTTTCCCACGCGAATCCCTCGAAATACAGTGTACGGGCTTGTTTGTGTACGCATGTTTGTATGTGTACATGTAACACGCCTAGTGGATCTCTGTCGACGTCCACCTGTTTCCTTCCCTGAGAAGCGAAGGAGCGACAAGACTCGTGTTTTCCCCTCAAGCTCCTTTACGTGTGACGTCACAATCATCTGGATGTCCCTTAATATTGGAGACGGAATTAATTCAATCCTAGAAGATACTAAGAGAGAGAACGAGGGAACGCCTGGTTCCCTAGCACGACCTCACAAACACAACAAGATCGCGAACTATGCTTAAGACAATTAAGAACAACATAAATAACACAAGATACGCACATAACTACAAACCATACTATACACACCAAGATACAAAGCGAAGTACACAAAATACATACATAACTATAAAGAACAACGTAAATAACAATACTCAGAGCTCTCCATAATGAATCTCAGAAAACACTGAACAGCGGAAAATAGTTAAATAAACAAAGAAGATAGAAGTAAGGACAAAAGGAAAAAAAAACAACCTGAATGAGAATGAGACTAGTACAAAAAGTAGCAAACCAACAACGACAACGGCTTGAATGCCAATCGGCATATATTCATTTACATTTAACCTTAGTAAAAAAATAAATAAATGAAACAAAACAAATATCAATAAAAACAGCGATCCACCTTACCTTCAGGCATCTCGCATACACTTTTTCCCCATTTCCACACTATAAGTTTCAATATCTCTCATTTATCCAATTGACGGAGGGACCGCTATTCTTGAAATGTGCAAAACTTGGGTCCCTATTATTCAAATAGGTCGAGTGAATCTATTCTTTTTCTGCCTGTCCTCTCCATCCTTCTTTAGGCAGTGGCATCTCTGATATGTGAGTGGTCTTGCTCCTGCATCTCCAACCCACGGCAGCCATGGTTTGCACCCGGGTAGCAGAACCTCACTCCACGGGTGGCACTCCCCCCTCTGCTACCCTCGCTTCCCTCGAGGAAAGACCCCGCCATGGCGAGTCCCTCTCTAATCGGGAGGCGACGAGTATAAGCAAATGGGATGGAGCGTTCGCATTCTTTTAAGTGAACTTATTCGGGGTAGTTTGCAATAAACCTTCCCTGCCCCAGCCTTTGGGGCACAAGGATATACTCTTGCCTACTTTGGGGTTTTTGTTTTTCCTTTCCATTTCATTTTTTCCTCTCTCGACCTCTTCTTACCTTGCTCGGTGATTTAGTATATTCCCTTGTCTGAGTACACGAACGAATCGTGTCACCGTTGATGAAAGAAGGCAGGTTTAGAACTGGGTAGCTATCTGGACCCTAGCGCTCAAAATTCTCTTCTCGAGTTATATATTTTTCATATATTTTTCTAATTATTCTAACTCTCCATTTTAGAAATAAATGATTACGTCTGTCTGCATATATTTAATGAATAAAAATCGGAAGGGTTCTTAAAAAGACAAAATAATCTTGAGTGATCAGACTCCCTTGTGTCTTTGGGCCCTTTATCTCTTTTGACTTGTTAAATAAGAGGTCAACCTGCAAGTTAGCATCGCTTGATACCTCCTCTGAGAGATTTTTGTTAATGCCGCGATGAGCCGTATCGCAGGATCGACGCGACCGGCCACGGAACGGATTCCTGGCAGCAGATTGGCCTCAAAGTGAAAGGTCGATTCAGATTCGCAAATCGGGAAAATATTCGAACACTTCTTCCTAGTTAATTGGAATGGATAAGCCCTGAAAATGCAGGGGTTTTAATGTAATTGTTTATATAAAAGAAAAAGAAACTACTATTAACGAGTCGGAATATTTGCTCGATGAAGGTCATTCACGGGATGGGGTAAGTTCGTTGAAAAAGAAAGAAAAAGACTGAAAAAACAATGATGACGTGAAAGTGCGAGAAAAATGAGTGGATGGTTAAAGCACAAGTGCCCACCTCCACATCCATGGGAGCGCTCTTGATGTCTACCTCGTTCTGCAGTGAAGGCGTTCGCTATTGTAATATTTTGAGAATATAAAGAAAGCTGTAAAAAAGTGTAAAAGAATGATTGCAAAGAGGGCAAAAAAAAGGCAAAGCAGGACAGAGTTTTCCAGGGTATAAAGCTCATCAAATCTCGTTACGAATTTAATGAGAATCCCTCACCCTCCCCTCCCTCCACCTAAGTTTAAAGTATTTCTTATATTAACTATCGTTTCGATTCAAATGTTGGATTGAATGAGGAACGAAAACGTTCTTGTGAACGTCCTGTGTCTTTTTCGGCGGAGAAATGATAGCGATTCATAACAGCTCATGTGAACGGTCGCTTTAATGGTCCTCCCTTTTGGTGCTAAGAGGAGCGCCGTTTGATAACCCACAAGTCACATCCGAACATTTCTTTACTACGACTTTTCCTTAGAATTTCTTAAAAATAATAAAGGATTCAAGTTTTCTTTATTTTCAAAAATAAAAATAATTATATACACTTCATTACATGTTACATTTGGTTAAAAAAATATTAAAAAGTACTTTAGAAATGGTATAAAAATACTGTTTAATTCGTATGCATATAATATTTAACTGCAAATATATTGATTTCATATTATATAAGAATTAAAAATATATAAACAATAAAACTTATAAAATAAATACTACTCGTTAATTATATCTAAAGATTAATTGCAAATGCGGAGAAAGTTAGGTTTTCTGGATTGCAATTACTTACGATCCTGCAAATTCTTTGCCCAATATTTTTTCTTCTTGGAATTCCAAGTCTTGCCATGAAATGTTTGGGTGTAATTGGTCCGGTAGCGAAATGTCCGGGTGTAATTTGTCGGTTCTCGCCCGTTCTTGGCCTCACCACCTTAACCAAACGGATCTACGTCCCAATCTTCATCGTGATCATCACCATTGATATAATGCGTCGAACAAGGCAAGGAGGCAAATCAATTGGGAGATTTATATTCAAGTGCCTTGATCGCAGCATAGCCTTAATAAGCCCTACTCTCCACTTCATTCATTACCGTCCAAAACAAGAGAGCAACATACCAAAATCTACGCTTTCTTGAAAATGCTCTTAAATTTGAATCAAAATTGCATAGAATATTCTTTGAAATCTGCCTCTGAGATTGGCCAAGTTTACTTCCATAGAATAACGAATAAAAAAAGTTATGAGGAAGGAAATGTGTATTGGAAGAAAGGATGTGTCCTAAACTAGACAACATCATCATCATCATTTTTGAAGGCTTCATACATGCTTGCAAGTGTCGGCCTTATTTACCTAATGGCGGCTCTCCATGCTAATCGATCTCTGGCTGTTTCTCTATTCAAACTCACAGCTCTGAGGTCCCTCTGCATGACCTCATTCCACGTCTTCCTCGGTCTCCCTCTGGCAGCTACAACCGCAACCTCTCAACACCCTTCACCCAATTATTATCCTGCATCCTTTCCACATAACCGAAACACCTCAATCTGCCTCTTCTTCGTGCCACACCAATGTATTCTATCCCCAATCTATCCCTTAATTTGCAGTTCGCAACTTTGTCACCTCCATGCCTCAAATTCAGAGATGCATCGCACATCCACCTCACCATTCTCATCCTAGTACGCTTGAGCCTATGGATGACCTCTTCCTTCACAGTCAAAATTTCGCTGCCGTACAACATTGCACTTCGTACGCACGCAGTGTACAGACATCCCTTAGCTCGGAGGTAAAAACCCCTCAGCGTCAAGAGAGGAAACAGCTCTCTGAACTTTTTCCAACCACTTCTAACCCTTGCCATGGAACTTTCCACAGCACCTCCCCCTGCACTGCTGATATATCCCAGATAGCAGGACTCCTTTACGTATTCAAGCGACACACCTTCTCTCCTCCACTTGCTCTCCTCTACGCATAATGCACTGAAAATCTCCTTTATTATGCAGCCTTACCCTGATACCACTACATTTTTATGCACCCACAAAACACACCCATTACACAGGATAGAGTTATTCCCACCCCTCTGTCACAGACTGCATATGGCCACATACTCTCAATGATGTCATTACCACCACCCATTCTCAAGTGCCGTCCTTTCATCCTCGGCAATCAGCACTATATCATCAGCGTACAACAAACAACTCGAATGGCAATCCTGTTTTAATGTTCTGTGACAGCACTTCCAAGACTCAAAACAAATCGTTGATGCCCACCAACCTTCACAGAGAAGTCACACTCAATTCTCCATTTACCCTCACCTGGGTTGTCGGACCTTCGTACATAGCCACGACCACCCTAACTAACCACTCTTAAATCCCTTATTTTCTCATTGCCCACCTCACCACATCTCTTGGAACCTTATCAAAAACCTTTTTCAGGTCGACAAAAATATAATAAAACGCTCTTTCCCTAGCGATGTACTTCTCCTGGAGCTGTCAAGCTATAAATATAACATCCGTGGATCCTTTTCAAGGCATGAACCCAAACTGCATGTCGTCAATGTTTATCCTGTCCCTAGTCATTTCTTCTAGAACACACTCCATAACTTTCATAACATGATCGAGGAGCTTTATGCCTCTGTAGCTACCTTTCTAGCACATCACCTTACCCTTATACACATTCACAATCACACTCTTCAGCCAGTCCTCTGGTACAGCACATTCATATATGACAGCATATAATAAGGTCCATGATCAACCGCACACTGATATCTCCAGAGCCTTTCAACATCTCGACATTTATCTCAGAAACACCCGTTGCCTTACCTTCTGGCATGTGATTGATGGCTCTACTCACCATTTTTTCCTCAATTGCGGAATCCACAAGTTTGCTGCCCTGTCAAATTCTACGTTTAATAAAAGATTATAGTGTTGCTTCCAAGCTTTTTTATATATCGTCCTGCTCAACCATAACTCTACCATCATCATTTTTAATGCACTGTTCACCCTCTATATCACCATTTTCCTTTTTCATCTGCCTAGCCAGTTTAAACACCCTTTTCCTGCCCTCAGCACCATTGAGGCTCTCAAGAAGAGGTTTTTGGGCTTCTGACTTAGCCCTATATACTTCCTGACTTGCCCTTCTTATCGCCGTCAAGTATACTTCCTTACTCCCACCCTGCTCCTATGCCATAAAGGATCTTATTTTCTCCTTCACTGCAGCCTCAACTTCCTTATTTCACCACCAAGATGCTTTGTGTCTGGATGGACCTCTTGACCATCCACAAACCTGTTCAGTGGCTTTTAGTTATAAATGCAGTTATAAGCAGAAAACTACAATTTTTTCATAGACAAATGAACAAAATATTAATAAGTATGTAGGCCCTTGTTTTGAATTACCTGAAAACATCTTCAGCCGCAGGACTTCAACAATTTCTCGCATTATTCGGGCCTGATTTTATTTCATTGTTCTTCCAATATTTGCCAGAGATCTAAATTCTTTTCTTTCCAAGCCATAACTTTTTCCTGAGGTTTTATATCGAGTTTAAATCAGGGCTCTCCGCATGCTAGTTCATCACGTCGATATTTTCTGCACCTAATAACTGATTCACCGTTTTTTTCCTGTGGTACGGAACATATCGTGCATGAAAACATGTCCACATACGTCCACTTTTCGGAGAGAGGGGATCAGATGGTCCTGAAGAAGATTCTTCTACACCGCAACGTATACTTTGACGCATAAAGAGAGTAGCGAACAGATTCCAGTGATTGAAAACATGCCCCACACTATAACGCTCTGAATGTAAGCATCTTTTTTTGGTGAATGCGGGATTCAATTTTTCACTTGTATGCTGCTTCACATCTAATCCGAACAAATTAAATTTGCTTTCGTCAATGAGAAACACTTTCCATCTTTTAAGCATGCCACATGCAATGCTCAGTAGCGAAGGTCAACTTAGTCGTTTTATTATTTTTACTTATGAGTGATTTCTTAGCACTGGAGAGTGCTACGAGTCCCAACTGTCCCAAACGACACGAGACATTCTGGCTAAACAAAATCAAGTTCGGAGTGGGTTTGCGACGGTGATCCGTTTTCTTGGTCGAATCGCACGACCTGGTATCCTCATGGATATTTATTATGCATAAAATCAAACATTTTGCCTGATTACAACGCCTTGAAATATCAGACAGTGTCATTCTTTCACTCGTCCACTGAACAACATGCTACCTAAAGGAAATCCTTTAGGTAGCATCTTGACATCTTGATAAATGAGTAAAACCATCCATAACGGTAGTTTTGCAAGCATCCTTTCTTCATATTACCCTATTACACATTACTTTCATCACAACTTGTTTTAGCCGCAGTTCTCTGATATGAAACTTGAACACGAATCA
Organism: Ceratothoa steindachneri; assembly: GCA_963969495.1. NCBI lineage: Eukaryota > Metazoa > Arthropoda > Malacostraca > Isopoda > Cymothoidae > Ceratothoa > Ceratothoa steindachneri. Next base: position 192,779,431 of record OZ018321.1, on the reverse strand, counting down.
AATTTCAAACAATATTTTGTGGAATTTTATGATAATTAACTTTGTTCTCTAGTTTTGGGTGGTAATGTACATATAAGTAGTACGACCAATCTTGGAGTCTCTAGTTAGAGTGCGTGGCGAACAAATATATAGAAAATCTGAAAATAGAGACTTTCTTTTGTTCTTTACCTAAGAACCTTGGAATAGGGAGGGGTGTAATTAGTGCTAATGGCCCCAACTTTTAAATGCGGCTAAGAATATTAATAAATACAAGATTCTCAAACGCTAAAATCCTCTTCCTCTCGTCTAATGTTGTTGAAGCGACTATGATTAAATAATTTAAAAATCCTTAAAATAGCGCCATATTATTCATGAGTAAAATTTCTCTGAAGTAAAAGGAAAGAAAATCTTACAGAAAAATGAAGAAACTTAATACTGGACCTCATGGTCTGCGTTGTAAGCTCTTTTACCACAATTCCCCCAAACTATCTATATCCTTTTATTTTTATTTACTTGCTAATGATGTGATGTCTTTTACTATTCTTTCGGCATAAAATATGTAATTTCTCTATGGGGTGGCCTTTACAAATGATTACAAATGATGGACTTAATGCTGGAATATCAATTATTCGACTTTAAATTTCTTTAAATTTCAGTCATTCCAGTAGCGACTTAATTTATCAGCTCCTCTTTCCTTGTATTTGTGAATACATCTGTCCGTTGTGTTCATCTAATCTGCTTCTTGATTATCTCTCTTTCCCACTATAATATGTCTATTGGTTTGCTTGACGTAGGTAGAACAACATACACTTAATCAAAATAATTACTACACTTTGACCACTTTAGAAAAAAAATTAAACAATAATCTAATATTTATATTGATTAAAATGATGGCTACAACTTACAGCCGAATTACTGAGGAAGCTCAGAAACATAGCAACGCTGTGGCCAAGAATTTCCATTGTTTTTTATAAAATGTCGAACTTTTGCCAAAAGAAAGAATTAAGGGGGGAAAATACTTTTTTGTCGAAGAGGAAGGAGGGGGAGATGAGCAAGGATTAAAAGAAGTATCTTCGTAGAAAAGATACGACACAGTAGATTCATGCTGCGTATAGTACACATATTTTATTTCATCCCATGTCTGTCACTTTTTTGCCCCTCTGTCTGCCTATTCCTCTCCCCACCTATCTGTCTCGCTACCTTTGGTTTATTTATAAGAAAATCCATTTGTTTCCTTATCTCTTTCTAATAAGACACACCTCCATGTACACACCCATACCGGATTGATGGACCCGTAAATATAAAGGAAGATGACAAAGGAGGGCGCACTCTTCGATAACACCACATACAATCAACAAACTCATAATTGCCTACTACACTCATGAAACCAGTTTAAAATAACGGGTTTATTTTAATTACAATTAAAACATAAATACGAAGGAAGTGTCCCAAAACTGGAGTGCAAAGCAGCTGATACAACCCATGTTAGAAATTTTGAAAAATTAGTCGGTATTAAATAAGATTCGGACGTCCATCTTCCTTCGCTAAGAGCGTAAATTGATCTCACCCGACTAGATTTGGTTATTTTGGCCGCCGCTAAAAGAGTAATCACATATGAAGCGTCGATTAACAACGCAGATTAAGGTTAATAGAGGAATTCAATCAATTAACATCGGTACTCTTTCCGTTTCAGGTTTGTATTACCCTGAGTGGTTGATGTTTGGCTAACTGGAGCAATTGGAAGACGATTGGACTGATGGGTGAGTAGTTTGGTTGGTTAGTTGAATGTAGTGGGGCGTGTGAGGTGGAACTCATTGTTGCGACAAGAAAAGAAATAAAGGGCCAAAGAGGGAGAGGAAAAGGGCGTGTCAAAGTATGGAATGGACACAATCGGTGTCCGGTAAAAGGAAGTACATAAACTGGAGTTGAGTTGAGCATATATATATATATATATATATATATATATATATATATATATATATATATATATATATATATATATATATATATTCTGAAGCATGTAGGAACCTTAGGCAATCGAGAGGCGTAGCTTAGTTTACGTCGAAACGTAAGTTAGGCTTTATTTGTCTTGCGGATGGCGTGAAGATCTGTAGATAGTAAAAAAAAATAAATTCTAAATGAGTAATCTAAGCCTAAAAAAACATAAATAACAGCACAAGCTCAAAGTTAAAAACCACATATCAGAGAAAATCACAAAAAACGACGTTAAAAATATAAAATGAACGTTACGTTAATGAACAAACAAAATAGTGAGGTAAGGAACAACAAAATATTTGTAAAGAGATAATATCAATTAAGGACAAACAAAGTAAACGTAATATTATAAAATTAAACAATTGAAATGGAAAAATAGAGAATTGGATACAAACAAAAGGTAAAACTAAAATATAGACACTGAAACATTACCTTACATGGTCGGATCACAATGACCATGTAAGGTAATGTTTCAGTGTCTATATTTTAGTTTTACCTTTTGTTTGTATCCAATTCTCTATTTTTCAATTGTTTAATTTTATAATATTACGTTTACTTTGTTTTTCCTTAATTGATATTATCTCTTTACAAATATTTTGTTGTTCTTTACCTCACTATTTTGTTTGTTCATTAACGTAACGTTCATTTTATATTTTTAACGTCGTTTTTTGTGATTTTCTCTGATATGTGGTTTTTAACTTTGAACTTGTGTTGTTATTTATGCTTTTAGGCTTAGATTCTCCATTTAGAATTTGTTTTTAGCTCCTGAAGATTGGTTTTGTATTAACTTGAAACGTTGGAATTAAAGATGGGACCCGCCTTCTTCGTTTTGTCCTTCTTACTGAATATATATATATATATATATATATATATATATATATATATATATATATATATATATATATATATATATATATATATGTGTGTGTGTGTGTGTTGTTAGTAATTAATTTTTTATTTCGTACAACCATGACGTGTACAGTTAATTCCTTTCCTTATATTCCTATCTTAATGGGGTGTAAGTAAAGTTGAAAGTTCGCTTCTATGAAGAGGCAAATCCATCTTCCAACTTCGACGTTAGGGCAACCTTACTCCCTAGTCTGATGTAGGTTACTCTGCTTTCCCCTATTATTAGTACAAGTTGAAATCCAACAGTAAAAGTCAGAAGCCTATGGTCAACAAGGCTCCAGCAGGAAAAACAACTCGCTACGCTAAATGAAAAATGTAAGAAGTGTAAGAAATGTAAGTAAAATTGCATAAAAAAAAATAAATTGCTGTACACAACATCATAGGAAAAAACAACAGACATCATCTATCCTTTAAAAAGGAGTTAGCACTGAGTTTGTCTCTGAACATCAACTATTTCAACAATAACACTAGGAAGCGAATTCCAAAGGGCTAAAACACTTTCGAATATTGATTAGTGTTATATCATATGCTCGGGAAAGGGAAAAAACCTAACACTTTCGCAGCATAACAATGTTTAGGGATATTCCCGAGGCAATCCGCTTCTTAAAAGTTAGTTTATTATCAAAGGTTGATCTAGATGTAAATGAGGCGTCCTAGATCTAGTAATGATCATTCTTTGAGTTTGAGGGGAGGAGTGACTTCATACCTTACAACATACAGCACTCATTAATAGGTGTAAGATCTTTATTCAGAGACTAGGCAACAGAGACCCTCAAATGTGGTCTCATCAGTATAGTCACCAAGCTTGCTCTTTAAGTCACTTGTATAAATAATAAAAAAAGCAAGATCCCAAGGACGCTACCCTAAGGGACACCATATATGACATAATATCACAAAGCTCTCCATTAACCACCACTATTTGAGTTCTAACAGTTGAAAATTATAATAAAATAATAAGAAAGGGACATCCTATCCCTAACAGCTTGAATTATAAAAGAGAGCTGATGGATTTACCTAATCAAATGCTGAACTAAAATCTAGACCAATCATACGAGCTATACAACCCAAATCAAGAGCTTCCTGTAGGTCTAAAGAGATGGTCAAAAGTGAATCGGAAGTAACACGAACCTTGCCGAGGAAAAATTGTAAGTCAGTAAGGAGATCGCTACTTTCAAGAAATTTACAAAGACATTTAAACATCACCCTCTCAAATATCTTTGACTGAATTGTATTAATGGAGATGGGGCGATAATTATCACGGGTTGATGGAGCCCTCATACGTTTATGTAGTATTGACATGTTACCCAAACTCTAAAATGATGGAAAACAATCAAACATAACTAATTTACTTAATAAAAGATATTTTAGAAACTAATACATATGCTTTTTTTTTGTTAAAATCAAAAAGAAAATGGCATTTGGGTCCTTCTCGTTATACTCGTAGTTATCGAGATCAAGGAGAAGTTACTCGAGACCTCAATGTCACTTCCTACTGTGAAGTTAGGTTACTTCAACTTCTTGCTGTGATCTTTGGGTATTTCAACTTCCTACTGTAATTTTAGGGTATTTCAACTCCCTTCTCTGAGGTTAGGGTATTTCAACTTTCTAATGAGATGTTAAGGTATTTAAGCTTTATACTGTGATGTTAGGGCTGTTCAACGTCCTCTTGTAATGTTACGGTAGTTCAACTTCCCACTGTGAGATTAGGTTATTTCAACTTCTTCCTGTGATCTTAGGGTATTTCAACTTCCTCCTGTGATTTTAGGGTAGTTCAACTTCCTCCTGTGATGTTAGGGTAGTTCAACTTATATATAGCGGCGTATTCTTTTTTAAATAGAGATATTTATAACAAAGCGCCCACAAAATTCGATCGCAGCATTTTTCGAAATTTGACCTTATGTTTTATTAGAATTGCTTCTACTCTTTGGGGGATCTGTTCAGTGTTGTATGTAAAATGGAATACAGAATGAAATCATCTTGCCTCTTCCTCCTAAAAATAATCATCAAGAAATTGAATTTTAATGCGAAAATTAATCTAAAAGTTAAGATAAAATCAAAGCTGACATATTAAGGTCCTAAAGTTCTCACAGGATGCTTGGCAACTTAAGAAAAGACCAAATAATTTATCGTCTCGAGGATTTTTCTTCTAATTTTTATACACCATTTACAGATGTTAGGACAAGAACCCGACAGAGAAGTAGGACTGGTTGCGGGGGTTTGTCAACTTCTGGGTTGACAAATCGGTGTTGTTCCCCCACGTGGGAATCACTCAGGCAAACCCCTCCTCCTTTGGGCTTTTGAATAAGAGCCTCGTTGAGAGACCTAAGACTTTGATCCCTTTCACTGGGACACATTTCCTTCCTCGTGGGAGGAGTCCCACCTGCCACATTGACTCATTGAGTAAACGAAGCCAGTGAGTCAATGATAATCGGGGGTGAGAGGAGAAGGAAGATAAATGATTGAAAAAGAAAGCGCCAAATAAAAATAATTTATGGGAGGCAGAAATTTTGCCTTAGCTCAAAATCCTCGGGCGGATATATTTTAGTCGCTTAAAACTAAGAAACGAAAACCAACGAGGTCATCGCCAGAAAGTTTGTAAGAGTAGATCGGCAAAGTGAAGATGAAGGTAGTTCAAATGCGTGGGAGATATATTGCCGTAGATCTGCCAGTGGGCGTTACTGCTGGGAGAGCATGTAATCCTCCAAATGTCAGCTGCAACAGAGTTGCCTATATTAATCCTAGGCACGGTGTTGTGGGTTCATTTGGGAAAGACTTTCTTCATTGTGTGAACAGCAACTCAAAAGTGAGCACCTAGAACATACTACGTAACGTCAAACACAGGACGGAAGGTATGAAACCGTTGTGTTCCCAAACAGGGTTCAGAAAATGGTCTTTATCCGTTGTTTTTTGTCTACGAGGCCAAATGTCTGCTATTAATCATAATTTAAGTATTTCATTTTGGCGCTTTACAGATGATAGGGAAGGCAAGCGGGCAGGCGAGTTTGGGCGAGAAACCAGTCTGAAAACAGGTTCAACCGAAGCTTGATATTAAGGAATAAGTTATTATCATTACAGGTTGGACAACTTCTAGATATTCGTTATTGCGGAAAAATGCAAATTCTTGTTCATTGAAAAGGAAGTAAGGGATTGGGGTGGGACTGTTGGGGGAGCGAAACTAGGTTTAAAATTGTAGGGGAGTCGAGGGTAAAAATATGGCTATTGCTGGAGCAGGACTGTAGAAATAATGCTGTAGGGACAGGGCTGTTGGAGGAACGAGATGGTAGACATAAGGTGTAGTGGTAGATTTAGTTGTTAAGGTAGCATGGTTGCATGTGTAAAGCTGTAGAGAATTAATGTGTAGGGGGACTTTTAATGGAAACAGGAAATTGGCGATGAGCTGAACGAATGCGCGGATAGATGTAGAAAAATATGGCGAGGAAAGAAATGAGGAGAAAGAAGGATGATAACGGAAAGAGAGAGAGAGAGAGGGAGGGAGAGAGAGAGAGAGAGAGAGAGAGAGAGAGAGAGAGCAAATGAGAAGAACTACAATAAAAAAAAATCCTTTTAACTCTCAACTTTACAGGACAAGAAGGTGGAGTTGCAAGTCTTCCAACAATTCACTCAAACACCAACAAATCAACTTTATATTTAAAAATGCGGACTCAAGAAATAAATAGGAAAGAAATGGGGTGTGTGGAGGAGATAATTCAAAACAAAGATTTAAATATAAAAATACTAGTTACTAACAGTGTTATGTTCCTCAGTGCACTTCAATTACAAGTATCTTGCAATACATTTTCAGGAGTGTGTGGGTGTGGAAGGGAGGGTGGTATCAGCCAAATGAAGGTGAGTAAATTGCATCCCTTCTGTCTTTGAAAGAGTTCTTAACCGCGGAAGTGTTGTGGGTGTATTAAAGTCGGATGTTTTGATGCATAAATTATTGCTCTGACATAAACTTTCAGGCATGGTTTTGACCTGTAACGAAGAGACAAACGATAATATGGATATAAAACAGCCCAAATGAAAACAAAGAATAAGAGTAAGTAAAGGAGATGGAATTGACAAGTGTACCACTAGTCATAACTTGAGGAACCTCACTGAGCGTTTGAGAAGGGCGAAGAGAGATTTAGAATCTGTGAAACAAGGAGTCTCCTCCTAACCATAAAATGGTAATTAAGAATCATAATTAATGATTATTTTTTCTTAATTTGCCTATTTTTTCTTTGCCTCTTACGTTTCATACCGTGGTGCGCTTCATAGCGCCATAAGGCAAATAGGGGCGGGCTTTTCTGTAAACTAGAGTCAAAGAGAGACAGACGAGTTTCTAACCGCTGGTCCAACACGTTTGCGATGCCTCCCTTCCCCTTGACTCGAGGCAAAAATAGCTCGGCTTCAGTTTTTAGCCTTTAATTCAATACGATGCGTTCCAAAGTAAACTTTAGCGAAGCGGACGAGAGACAGCGAGACGAAGCGAATCACTGACGCCGAGTTCTGTGCCACTCGATTCCCGATGATAAATGAGCAACGCCGCGACACCAATGAAATACGCTCAAATAATATTTTCCCCTCTCAAGCATTTCTCTTTTTAACGACTGTAAACAATCAACCACCCAATTGATGAATGGTGCTTCTAACGCCTAATCTATCCACTACCAGCACGCACACGTATAACGATCTTCTTCTTCCTCTTTACAATTTAATAATTAAAATTGCAGAAATTTACTAATTAAAAATTTATTAAGGCAATATTTATATTTGTGTAAAGAATTATTAGAGAAGGGAAGATGATCAAAAGGATAAAAGTGATCACATAATTAAATACACTCGATTCCCGATGATAAATGAGCAACGCCGCGACACCAATGAAATACGCTCAAATAATATTTTCCCCTCTCAAGCATTTCTCTTTTTAACGACTGTAAACAATCAACCACCCAATTGATGAATGGTGCTTCTAACGCCTAATCTATCCACTACCAGCACGCACACGTATAACAATCTTCTTCTTCCTCTTTACAATTTAATAATTAAAATTGCAGAAATTTACTAATTAAAAATTTATTAAGGCAATATTTATATTTGTGTAAAGAATTATTAGAGAAGGGAAGATGATCAAAAGGATAAAAGTGATCACATAATTAAATACAATGTTAAAATGAACACGACAGAATACTCATTTAAATTATTCAACTTCTACATACATCTCAATTGCTCTTTCCTTTAAATAGAAAGAAAAACGGAATCGAAAATCACCCCTAAGATACAGGGTGGCCCAAAACTCACCCTATCATATAACAGCGGAGAGTTTCTAATGTTTTTTTTTATATACTAAGTATCAATGTTACTTAAAATTAAATAACATTTTAGTGATTGAATGATTTTTTTATTAAAAAAAAGTGAATAACCTTTTTATTTATTGATAAAATGTGATTCTTATGAATTGTTCTTATTGAAGCGTGAATTCTGGCTCACCTTGGTAGGGTGAAACAAATTTTGCATAGGGTGTTCGGTTTGCCATACTTATAGTACAGTAGAGTAGTATAGTACAGTAGTATTCTATAGTACATGATCAAAATTGCGGTATAAAGAAGTAGTCTTGAATAGAAGTAATTTAGGGGAGAAAAGTGGGGGGGTGCAACGAAGAATCATTAATAATTAAACCTTGGAGGAGGATAGGGGATAGATATTTAATATATAATGATTCTAATATGCTGAGAGTGTGGTCACATTTATATAAATCAAAGCCAACTATTTAACTATCCTAAAGGGGATCTCAGTTTCACATTTTATATGTACTGCGTTCTCTTATGTCTGTTCTGTTTGCCTTTACGAATCCTGTTCTCTTGCGGATTCCGCTCAGGAAGGAAAATCATGCCTCAATCGGACTCCCAGGTCTCCCAATGTGGTTGCCATGGGAACATTCAGGTATAATGGAGCTGGGGAGACATTTTAGATAGGATCATCCTAGTTGACAACATGGTATGCACAGTTGCCTAAATTAGGGGCTTGCATAAGGTAGGAACTTGGAGCATGTTTTTTTCCATGTGGTTCCTGAATAAATAAGTTGCATAAGATCAGAAGACACTGTTAACCACATTTTATCCCGATCAATTCACTTAATTTACTGGTGGACCTGAATATCAAAGGGACCAGCTTCCATTAAAAATTAAGCAACTAAACTGAGGCCTACTAAATATGTTAAAATTCGCTGACCTATGAAAAAAAAAGCAACTAAAAATGTTGCTTTGTTTTCATTTACTAAAATATTCGTGAATAGAAACTGTAATTCATTAGCGAATGCAAAAAGCTGGTGATTCCTTTCGAAATACAAAGTCATTGACTGTGAATTCAATTCCTCGTATTCGCGGACAGGACTTCAAAGTCAATTTGACAAGCTTGCATATAGGAATACTACATGAAACTAATAATATTGCACCAAGGGAAAGTTCAGGTTTTTGCATTTTTAATAAACTACTATTTAATAAACAACCCATGACTCAGAGACGGAAGAAAATTTAATACTTTTAAAATATTTAATCCGACAACCGCAAGTTAATATCGTTAGAGGTAAATAAAATTTTGGTTTGATCGAATCTTTGACTTTAGAACATTCAAGTAGGCTCCTAAGCTTTGTCTCATCCTTGAATAAGTCCGACCTGTTCATTTCTGAGAATCTGGCCAACAATCCATCTGGGCTTTAGCATAAACCATTTAAATAAACATAAATTACATTGTACTTATTTTTATTCAATGCTATTTCTTGTTTTCTGTTCGCTTAAATCTTTACAAATTGATAACTCGATAATTCAAATTTTCCTCATAGAGAATTCGATGTCGGAATTACATTAATTACTATGCCATTTCACCTTCGAAATTTAGGTGAGCGGAGGACAGGGTTTTGCCAACCGTATTTTGGCTAAGTACACCCACCCCCACCCTCACGACCACTCCGGCCCCAGGCAATCGTGAACGAGATCCAGTCACAGGATAATCAAATTCTCATAAAAATCAGAATGACATTTGATGGTAAACCGAGTCCACCAAGGGGAGATTTTTCCCTGACAAAATACAGCTCTGGGTTAAGATACCCTAGGGTTGTCTCCTGTGAGGGTACTATATTCACGAACCACTGACAGGGAACCACGAAGGTTCCTCTGATCACCCTTTTGGTGTAAAAACTACAATAATGACCCGAACCCCCAGCCGAAATAGAGGATAGTTCCTGGTTCCTTGCCAGCTATGTCATTCTGATCTTTATGCGCGTTTTATTATCCGGTCGAGGGATTTGGCCCATGCTGCAACAAGGCAAGGATGGCGTAACTTAATCAAATAAGCAAAACTGAGCTCAAGGTGAAATCATTACGAGGCTCAAATAGTAGACGGGCAACCGCTCGCTTTATCTTACTTCGCGTGATGCCGGCAGTTTGTGCCCTTGTAGTGCGCCAAGATTATGCGGATGTAATAAATTCAGGCTGAGTAGAGTGGAGTAGGTGGAAAATGTTTGGTAGAGTTAGACAATTTAATTTGAATGATCAAGAAATAATATCTTTGTTCTTTGGTAGAGAGAAATTTCAATCGCTCTCTCTCTCTCTCTCTCTCTCTCAGACACACAGAAACACTCTCTGTTCTTTTCCTCTCTCACATACATAGTCTT